>CAOLHI010003957.1:0-143207 GCA_948474755.1 Ctenosaura bakeri | reverse complement strand
GGATCGTGGCTCTGGAACCGTGTTTTTGGAATTTTCCAGCTGTATTTCACTTTTGTCAGCTGCTTGGAGTCTCCTACTTGGGAAAAGAGTGGTGCTGATGAGAACAATAACTGGAAAAAAGCAACGGATCGTTCCTATCTATGTTCATCCCAAGGATACAAACGCGTTCTGTGACGTGGCCGAGGTTTTTTGGGGTGAGTGTGGAGTAAAAATCTTGAAAAAGTGAAAGTGAATTGCCTTTCTTGGGAGCCTCTCAGAAAGGGGGGGGACTTGGGTTGCCGTGTTGAATACTTAAAAACGGGGTTCCACCCACCGACCACCGAAAAAGTTTGGGGTGGGTGGATTTCTAGGCACTTTATCTTTGCAGCCGAAGGGGCCGTTTGCCCCACGGATTCCTCAAAAGCGCGCCCCCCGTGTCCCGCACCAGGACCAACGCTCGCGTCCCTGGCAAGGAAACTTCTCCAAGGAGGCTGCCCGAATCCCACCCCTCCGAAATCCCCTCCTCCCTTTCCCGCAGGGTTCCTCCGCCCCGAGGAGACCCCGGTCCCCGCGCCCGCGTCCCATCGGAAGGCGTCCCCCGCCTCCCCCTCCCCCCGCTGGTCCGGCCGACGACCCCCTTCCTCGCCCCCGCCCCGATTTCCCCCCTCTCCCTCCAGCTCCGAAGGGGAGGAGACTCCAGACCGTCCGACCCGCGATCGGGTCGGCGCGCAGCGGCGGCGGCGGCGGAGCGCCCTCGTCTCGGCCCAGGGCGGCGGCGGCGGCGGCGGCGCCCCGAAGGTCCCTCCCGGCGGGTGAGAGGGGGTCCCTTTGGAACTGGAGGGGGGTCTGGCTTCTGCTCTCCTTCCCCCGAGGAGGGGCCGTCCGGGAAAGGGAGGCGGGGGCTCCCCCGGGGCCTCCCCGCCGCCCGAGCGCGGAGCTGCCGCGGGGGGAGAAGTGGGAAGGGAGGGAGGGGGGAGGGGGACGCCCCTTCCCCCGCTCCCCCAGCCTGGGCCGGCTCGGCGCCTCCGGCCATTTCCGCGCCGGCCTCTCGTAGCGCTCCTGTTCCACTTTCGACGTCCGACGGAATGTTAGAGCGCCGGAGCCGCCCCCCCTCCACGGCCCCCCAGGATTCCGCGGGAGGCTGAAGGCAGAAACGATCGCGCTCTAAGAGTCCCGTGCGGCAGCGGGGCCCGTCGGGGGACTCTTGGCTCGGGACTGGGCGCGGCGGAGGCGGGGGCGGGGGCGCGGGCGAGGCTTGCCCCGACTGGCCCGCGGCGAGCGAGCGGCGGAAGGCTGGGCATGCCGGGCGCCTCGGCTTCGGGGAGGGAGGGAGCGAGGGCGGGCGGGCCTTCCACGGCGGCCACCGGGGCGCCCATTGGCCGACGGGGCCGGCCAATGAGCTGCAAGGGTCCGGCCCCGGCTGGGGGTCCCGGGGGACGCCCTTTGGCCAGCGGGAGGGGCCTGCGGGGAGGGGGCGGGCGCCGCAAGGGAGGTCCCCCGGGGAGGGGAGGCGGGAGGTGGCCTCGCAGGGACGCGGAGGGACAGGGGACCCGTCGCCCCTCCGGGGACACGATCGCCCTCCTCCGCTCGGAGCATAGCTGCGCAGCCAAGTTTTTGGCGCTTCCATCGCGCCCACGCCGTTTCCGCACTACGCTCTTATAGTGCGCTTATTCCGCTTCCAGCCTCCTTGGGGGAATCCTGAGGTTTGTCGCTTCCTGAGGCCCAAGAGCTCTCTGGCTGAGGATCCTAAAGGGCCCTCCCGAAGCTGCAAAGCCCAGGCTTCCAGAGGAGGTGGAAAGGGGGATCATCGCGCTCTAACAGGGCAGGGCAGAAATGGCCTTCGCATTCGAGCGCAACCTCTTGCCATGCACGAACCCACGACTCCTGGGCGATACACGTCCCTCCTCTACCGGAACGCTCAACCAAAAAGAACCCCCCCAAGCAATCGGGTCTCCTGCGAAACAGAGCTTGCAGTAAAAAAAAGTCCCTCCTTATGTTTAAGTGGAATCTCTTCTCATTGGAATCCTGGGTTTCATTCCCTGGAGCAGCAGAAAAGAAAGAAGCTGGGTCCCTCTTCCGCTGGACACCCCTTCAGAGGTTTAGAGATGGCTATCAGGTTACCCCTCCGTCTTCTCTTCTCGGAGCCAAAGACACCCAGTTCCTTGGAGGAAGGGATTTATAGACCGCTAGACACGTTCCCAGGGGGAGGGCAACTTTGACTGTCCTGGCTCTGTCCTGGGGAGTTCTGGGGATTTGTAGTTGGGGGGGGGCTTGTGTTCTCTGCTAGAGAGGTCAGTTTACAGCACAGGAATGCTCAGAAAGTCCCTTACCAGACTGCAAATCGCAAGATTTCAGGACAGAGCCAGAGCCATTGTAGTCTTCCAACAGGGACATGCTTCCCTGGGGCTAAGACTTTGCATGAGAGTGCAAACATATCTGATGGGATGCAGAAAATGTCCATCTTGATGGTTATGCGTTGCGTCCTTGCGGCTTTGTCCCTAGGGTTAATGTCAAAGGGGCACAGTTTCAAGACACACAAGGCAGCAACTTTGCTGAAGTTAAGTGGGAGTCCAAATAGCTGATCAGTATGTAGAAGAGGGGCTCTTTCGAGTGGATAAAAAGTCTGTTTGTTGTAGCACATACTTTGCTTTACCTGTTTATTTCAGAATTAGTCTGGTTTGTTTTGTGATTGGTCATCAAAAGGTAAACATGGGCTTAATTTGTAACCTGATAGCCGAGCTACAATGAGGAAATCCCACTGGAGGAAAGGGAATAGGTTAAAAACAGGAAATTTTTTTTTTTTTTGATAGCCTCCCTTTTTCCCAAAACTGAAACTGAGGCCATTTCTGCACTAGCCTGTTATAGTGCGATGATTCCACTTTCAACATCCTCTGGAATCCTGGGGTTTGCAGTTTTGGAAAGGGCCGGCTGCACTAGCCTGTTATAGCGCGATGATTCCACTTTCAACATCCTCTGGAATCCTGGGCTTTGCAGTTTTGGGAGGGGCTGGCTGCAAACCCCAGGATTCCAGAGGATGTTGAAAGTGGAATCATTGCGCTATAACAAGCTAGTGTGGAAATGGGCTCAATCTGGCTTACAATTTAAAAGCACAATACAGCTAAAAAACATGCAAAAAGTCAACATTAAAATAAAACTCAGCTTTTGACAATTTCAAAATGATTTAAAACTATACTTAAAAAGATAAATACCATTAAAAGATGAAAAGCTATATACTTGTTTCCCTTATATATCCAGTTTGGTCCTAAATTGAACCACAAAATGGAAATTTCTTAGGAAGCCTGTCTCCCTCCTTCACTTCCTTCCTGGGATAAAGGTGGGTAGACACAGTGTAGACGTTCATTCTAATGATAAATAAGTTTTTAAAATGTAATAATAAACCTTGGATGCTCCCTTTGGAGTCCAGGGTTGGTGAGGAAGAAATTCACCAAGTCTAAGCAGTGTTATGAAGGCAGATGACTTTTATTATGGCGGAGATGTGAAAAACTGGAATCTAAGATCATCAGATGGAAAAACAAGGAAGTAGCCCCAGCAGTAAAATTAAATCCTGGCTGGGAAAAGTATGAGATTAATTTTTTCCTGATGAAAAGCCCACAGCCGGGAACACATTGCAGTAATTTTGTAGTGCCTTTCATATGAAAGGAGTCCATCAGACTACTTATAGCAGCCTCTTCCCTCAGCCTTGAAGAAAAGGTCCCAGGCAGCAATAAGTCTGCTGCATGCCCTCCAGCATTTCACCGAGGAAAAGTGAGTAGCATGTGGCCAAGCAACGTTTTGAACGTGGCCATGATGGCAACCGTTTGCAATGAGGAATAACACAAGGACAAGATTCCGTCCCCTCCTCTCCTCTCCTTGCTGAGTTAACTGAGTGCAAGCAACTTTTGCACTTTGATGCACTCTGTTTACAGCAACTGAAGTAAGCTAAGGACAAAAGGGAAAAGTGAGAAAAGGAAAGAGAAAATGGGACATTTCAAAAGCAGCTGGAAAAAAAAAAGGAAGCTAGAAGATTAATCCCTGGCAAATTGGGAAGGTTGGGAGGTATAACATAGTTGGGGAATCTGCAGCAGAACCAACATCTGTGCTGTGCTTTTGATCCAATTTCTGGTCATGCAGAGTTTGGCCTCAAAGAGCTTGCAAGCAGGGCATAGCTTAGTATCCAGGGACAAGAAACACAAATGTTATCTTGTCTCTGACAGCAAGGATGGGGGGGGGGTAGGATAGGCAGCAGTCCTTGGCAGTCCAGCAGTTGCTATACTTCTGCTCGCAGTATCCCAACAAGATTTACTCTAGTCACTGTCTAGCAGGCATGGCCATGGTTGAGCCTTTAATGCAGGAGTGGAAATCATGAGGGCCTCCAGATGTTGCTGGACTGCAAGTCCCAGTATTCCCTCCACATTGGATATGATGGCTAGCGCTGATGGCTGCTGCAATCTATGTTTCCCGCCTCTGTTTGAGGTCTAATTTAGGGTAAGAAGTCTGTAGCCCTTCAGATATTCTTGTACTGTTCCTCCCAGCATTCTTATTCCACTGGCTATGTTGGCTAGAGCTGCTGGGAGTTGCAATCGAACATCTGGAAGGCTTCACCTGAGAACATGAGCTTCTATTCTTGTGTCTCCTTGCCATCAGAAGGAGGGTTGGGCTAGCCAAGGTCAACAAGGAAGCCACAGCCTATTGGGGAAAAACTTGACGTATGATCTTCTTCAGCTATGTAGAGCCACAGACCCAAAATAGATTGACCCAAAGGATGTAAGTCCAGCAGCACCTGCACTGCAGTCAGCTCCCACCTTTCCCTCCCTTGTTTGTTATTGTACTTAGGCTGAGTTTACAAAATTAGGTTCTCTTGACAGTGGTGGGTTGACCATCTCCCAAGCCCTGTACTTAAACAATTATGGCTCTCCAGCACCCGGCCATTAAGGTTTCCTGGAGCACTCTCCCTGCTTGGCAGAGCCACCGGCCACTGCACTCTGCTTACACATCCTTTGGGAGTTGTAATTTCAGCTCACGAAGCGGAGGCATGGATGCAGGGCTGAGAGGTGTCAGAGGTGGGTCAGGTACATCCCGCACTCTGGAACACCCTTCTTATGAAGGCTAGGCTTTCTCCCTCTTGGTTGTCCTTCTGCTGGCAGTCAAAGCCTTTTTGTTTTTTTCTGATTAGCTTTTGGGAACTTATTATGGATGAGGAAAGGGTGAACCGTGGCTACTTGTGGCCTCCAAGGCCCACTTTTGCAGTCCACGGAGACTCCCTGCAGACGCCCAAGGCTGGTTCAGACCCCCATTGACTCCTGGCCTCCATCCTCATTTATAAGGAAAATGCTTTTAATAGTATGTAGTACTATTTTTAATATTTTTTTCAAAGCAAATATATTTTATTTGAAATTGTAGCTACTGACAAAACATAGAAACACAGTGTGAATGCATCTCTGGTTTGCCTTATGTTGATTTGCCAGTTTTAGTTTTGGTTCCCTGCTCCCCAATTTGGGAATTTTTGTTGGTCTGTGTGGCTCCCAGAGAGTCTCAGGATAGAAGACTGGTGCCTGGATCCTCCACTGCCATCCACTCTTGTAACAGAAGATGGGACAGGGGAATGTTGCCTTTGAGGCAGCTGTGTATTTCAGTAGCTGCAGTTTTATTCACTCCTGCAGGGGGTGGGGGAAAATGTTTGTAGAAACTTTTGAGGTGGTACTAAATGCTTAGTTAAATTTTACCCCAGACCCACCTCCATCTCCTCTTCTGGGTGTTGAAAACACACTAGTTCCAGCAGCACTTTGGCCTTTTTTGATGCATCAACCTCCCATCTGATAGTTTCAGGATGATAGAAATTTCCCTTATCTCCACGCTGTTTTTGTCATTGCAGCTAGGCCAAAGAGTAAGAGGAGGTACTCCCTTCTCAGGAGTAGGGAGGGGGGATGCTTTGTTTGCACAGCTGGATTTGCCATTATGCAAGGCAGACGCACTCTCACTTGGTTGCCTGCCAAAGCAGAGTCCTTCTTTTGATGCAAGATGGGCATTTTAGTCTGTTTCAGTATGCAAAGATATACAGAGAAGAAGAAATCCTGCAGCACCTTTAACTGATCTGTTTTATCATGAGCTTTCATGAATTTTAATCGCCTTCTGCAGATGATCTGTTGGGGCATGATATTCAAGCCACAGGACTCTGAGAGGGAGCTGGGCCTCCCCAAGATTTCATTCAGTACCAAACACTGGCACTCATTACTGCTAGAAAATAAGCTTTAGTGGTGGTAAATGATGCATCAACATTGCATGCGTTTTGCTGATGGGGACCAGGGCCATTTCTGCACTAGCTTGTTATAGTGCTATTATTCCACTATCAACATCCTTCCTCTCTCTAAACTGCAAACCCCAGGATTCCATAGGATGTTGGAAGTGGAATAATGGCACTATACAGTCTAGTGCGGAAATGGCCCAGCATCCCTCCACAGACATGGTAAAAATGGGTCCCTAAACCATGAATTCTACCCAGGCTATCTGAAGGCTATCTGTCTTCTATAATGGAGCCAATCCACCTTTTAGTGTGTTCTACCTCCTCTCCTATTGTCTTCCACTTTGCTGAGCGTAGTTGTCTTTTCCAGTGAGTCATGTCATCTCAAAGCATGAAAGCCTCAGCGTAGTCATTTTGGCTTCTAGTGAGAATCCTTTGCTCAAAGACTCGTTGATTTGTGTTTTTGGTTATCTGTGGAATCTGTAGAATTCTTCCTCCAATGTCACATTCCAGATGAGCTGATTCTCTTCCTGTCACCTTTCACATCCTTTCACAGAAACTGGAAATACGGTGGCAGGGATGATCCTGACGGTGATATTGAATGATATGTCCTGGGGATCTTATCTGTTTCCTCCCTGGCTGCTTTGGTCTTTGGTCCTTATCTCGTTTCTGGACTACAGTCTTCAGTTTGATTGGTGACTGAGCTAAGGCATAGAAAATCTTTTAGTAGTGTCAATGTTTTCACTATCCTTTTGACATCTCGGTATTCACCTGTAGCCCTGCTTTTTCACTGTTCTATGCCAGCACTAGGTGTTGTTTCAAGCCTCCCAAAGAGATCCTTCAGTGCCAAACACTTTGACACACATTACTTCTATAAAATAAGCTTTATTGGTGGTAAGTGATGAAGCAGGTGGTACCCAGCAGAGAAGCATCCCAGCTCTTTCACTGATGGCATCCAGCATCCCCTTGCTGACAATGGTAGAATTGGGCTCCAAACTAATTCAGTGCAGACTACCTCTTGGTCAGCAATCAGGTTTCTGAGGCCTGGCTGTGTGGGGCCCCTGGACTGGTGTGAACCCCTTCTGGGGCAAGGCCAGTTGAAGATGGACTCCCAAACATTATCTAGTGCAGAAGCAAACAAAGAACACCAGTGTGTGCAAGGGTAACCCATCTCTTCCCCAGCAGCAATGAGAAAACAATGAGCAACAGAGGAAAATTTACTTCCCAGTCAGTTCTCAGCATTCATATCTTTTCCCAGGCTCAAAATGACAAGCTAATGCAAAAAGAAACAAGGTCGTTGATACAAATGAAGCCTTTCATGCCACTAGATAGCTGTTGACACATGGACTCCAAACCCATCTGTTGGATGGCAGAGGCCCAGATCAATGCATTCACTTTCTTTTTTAACTCCAGGTCTTTGCTACTTTCTGCTTATGTTGTTGCTGGTGCTGCTGTTATTTGTGCACAGAGCATGTGCTTTAGCTCTGAGGCTATTCCCTAGAGGTTCAACTTCCATGTCTTTCCCACTGGACTGGCATGCCTGGCAGTGACCACAGGCAAATCAGACTCCGAGGCCTGTTTCCCCTCACATCTCCTTTGAGTGGGGTCTCTGAAGGGAAAATCAGCCGACTACCACCATCCCCCTGCAATGTCTGCTCAGCATCTGGCTGCTAGCACCCGGGTCCTTTCATGTGGGTGAAAGCTTTCCAGGAATGGAGGAGGCTGCAAACAATTAGTGCAGCTTGTGGGTAGTTTTTTTTTTCCCCCTTGCACAATTCCTGTGGTTCTGAGATGTGTGGTTTGTACTTGGTAGGTCTTTTCCAGAAAAGCAAGACAGACAGACAGGTCTGAACATCTCCCCTTTCTCCTCTTCCTTGCCAAGCAGAGAAATGCTGTGTGGATAATATAAAAATACTTCATCTTGTATCTTACCAAGGACAGGAGGCTAGTGCTAGCTTATGGCTATAAAAGAGGCATAACTACTCTGGATGTTCACTTCCCCTGTCTAGTTCCCAGTGTAGGTACCAAGCCAACCAAAGCTGTCTCTGCCCCATAACAAAGCTTGAAGCCAGACTGGCCCCTCCCGAAACTGCAAACCCCAGGATTCCATAGGATGTTGAAAGTGAAATAATTGCGCTACAAGAGTGGAGTGTGGAAATGGCCTAAGAGCCATAGAATCCGAACTTGGTATCTTTTCTGAACTCTGGAGTCAGATTTAGATCTGCTCTGACTTCTGATGTTCTGCAGATACTTCTCATGATTAAGAAGAAGCCTTGCCTTTCGGGCAAAGCAGGGGTGGGAAATTTCAGTGGTTCGGACAGCCACTTCTGCCCCCAAGACACACTGAGGTCTATACAGATTTTAAAAAATGGGGTTGGGTGGAGAGGAAGTGACTGGATACAACTTCTAGTTTGGCAAAATAAGTATTTCTTAGATTAAATAGTGGAGGAGAGGGAGTTTATATCCTATGCAGAAAATGGATTGTTGTTGCTGAAACTCCCAGGTTTATTCTCGCTTTTGTTTGTTTGTTTGCTTTGGCCAGGAAAAGGGCAAGTTTGGGGCTGTGCAAATAATCTTGGGGGCTACAGGCTGTCCAGGAGCCACACTTTGTCCATCGTTATGGTAAAAGATGGCAAACAACAACAACAAAGAAAGTGTTACAGTTTGCTTGTAAAAATAACGTTCTTCCTCTATTGTGTATCTTTTTGAAATGTAACTTCATTGCAAATTGAAACTTAATCCCAAGAAAGCAGAGGTGCTCTTGGCCAGTTGTAAGGCTTCTTGTTGTTGCTGCTGTGTCCCTTCAAGTCATTTCCATCTTATGGTGACCCTAAAGAAAACCTATCATGGGATTTTCTGGGGCTGAGAGTATGTGATGCACCTAAGGGTTTCCATGGCTGAGTGTGGAATCGAATCCTGGTCTCCGAGGGAACGCACACCCCACTGCAAGAAAAAATTCCCCCCCCAAATGTCTCCCAACACCCTCTAGGTACTGTGGGAGGGGTTTTTTTTGCCATGTTTGCAGCCGTGTGGGGCTGTTGTAGGCTCAGGAGAGGCCTTTGTTTAGATGATGATGATGATGATGATGATGATGATGATGATGATGATTTAAAAAATAGAAAAATAGGACCTTCTCTGAAGAAATCTTGCTAAAAGATACCCTAGTGTAGATTCATTGTAAGTCAGAGCTGAGTTGAAGGTACCTGATAACAACAAAGAAACCCACTGAGGAATGCGTTCTGTTGAGGAATATCCACCATCGTTTACGCCACTGCGTGGGCACTACTCTAAGAGTGCATGGTTGAGCCAAAGTGGTTTTGGGACAAGCCCTGTCTTTAGATGAGACCATTGACATATATCTGGACGCTTCTGAGCAAGCAGTGTGTCCCTCATTGGCCATCTGCCATGTTCAGACTGCCTCCTGTTCACTCTTCAGCTCCCCTTTCCCTGCTATGTGACCCTTTTGGTGATTTATGTCCCCATCCATCTGCTTAACACACATTCTCTTTTGGGCAGCCCTGCCAATAAAAATGATAAAAGGTAGAAAGGGAAGATATTGCAGGGTGGAGAAGATTGACAGTCCTGGATGAATACTGTTCTGGTATACCTTCAAGTCATTTCCAACTTTTTGTGCAATTCTATGGTGAACCTATCATGGGGTTTTCTTGGCAAGACTTTTTTTTTGGGGGGGGGGTTGCCTTTGCCTTCCTTTGAGGATGAAGGAATGTGACTTGTCCAAGGACACCCGGTAGGTTTCCATGGCCAAGCAGGGCTCCAAACCTGATCTCCAGAGTCACAGTCCAATGTTCGAACCATTGCACTACCCTGGCTCTTAATGAATTTTATTAGCTTCCTGAAAGCGAAGTCAGAGTGACATCCATCCCATTTAGCTTTTTGGACATTCCAGACATTGTTTTGAGGCTGTTGTCAGCCCTCTGGCAATTGGTACATTTTGGTTATTTGCTTTGATGTGTGTCATGTGCTGTGTCAGTCTGCTTTTAGTATGAACCTGGTGATATAGGTTCCTGTCTTCAAAAGGCCAGAAAATGGGCTCTGTTCCTCAGGGAGTTCTGACAGTTTTAGCTCGGAAAGGTAATATGTCCAAGATCTGCAAAAAATGCATGCTGCATTAGCTTATTGGCTTATAGATACTATGCTGAGAGTAACTGGAGTTCTGTCTATACTGTATGTAGGTCTCATATTGGAAGAAAGAAAAATATAAATCCTTATATGACTATATTCTGCAACCATATGTGTATGTGTGTGTGTGTATATATGTATGTATGTATGATTATATTCTGCAAGCAGCATAAATTATGCATATGGTATATGTTTCTTCAACTTGCAGAATTTTATCTGACTTGATTTTTCCAGTCTCTGTTTTCCATGGGTTTGGAATGCCATATAGCATGAAAAGTCTACCCTAGGTAAAGGAATTATGTGCCCACTGGCTATTGCTAGAACTGGCTGTACTTGTTGATGTACTTAGATGAAGGAACAGAGGATGAAGGAATAGATGAAGGAATAGAGGGCATGCTCATCAAATTTGCAGATGACACCAAATTGGGAGGGGTTGCTAATACGCCAGAGGACAGGATCAAAATTCAAAATGACCTGGATAGATTGGAGAGCTGGGCCAGGGCGAACAAAATGAAATGCAACAGAGAGAAATGTAAGGTCCTACACTTAGTTAGAAAAAATGGAATACAGAAATATAGGATGGGGGACACGTGGCTGGATAGCAGTACGTGTGAAAGGGATCTAGGAGTCTTCATAGACCACAAGCTGAACATGAGTCAGCAGTGTGATGCGGCAGCCAAGAAAGCCAATGCAATTCTCGGCTGCATCCATAGGAGGATGGTGTCTAGATCGAGGGAGGCACTGGTACCACTCTACTCTGCTTTGGTTAGACCCCATCTTGAATACTGTGTCCAGTTCTGGGCACCCCAATTCAAGAAGGATATTGACAAGCTGGAGCAGGTCCAGAGGAGGGCGACCAAAATGGTGAGAGGCCTGGAAACCATGCCTTATGAGGATAGACTTAGAGAGCTGGGTATGTTTAGTCTGCAGAAGAGGAGGTTAAGAGGGGACATAATAGCCATGTTTAAATATTTGAAGGGATGCCACGTAGAGGAAGGAGAGGGCTTGTTTTCTGCTGCTCCAGAGACCAGGACAAGGAGCAATGGATTCAAGCTGCAGGAAAGGAGATTCCACCTGAACCTCAGGAAGAACTTCCTGACAGTCAGGGCTGTCCGGCAGTGGAATCTGCTGCCTCGGAGTGTAGTGGAGTCTCCTTCCTTGGAGGTTTTGAAGCAGAGGCTGGATGGCCATCTGTCGGGAGTGCTTTGAGGGTGTTCCTGCATGGCAGGGGGTTGGACTGGATGGCCTGTGTGGTCTCTTCCAACTCTACATTTCTATGATTCTATGATTCTGTGTACACACTGTTTGGATATACTTGCCTGAGCACAGGCTATACTTACCTCTCCGTATTGATACCTGAAGCCTGTGTCTGACCCTGAGGTTTGGACAAAGAACAACGTCTTTTAGCAAAAATCTACTTTAAAGTGTAAGTAGTTTTACACAACCCTCTCATCTGAATCCTTCCATACACATACAATTAAAAAAAAATACTGAACAGCAGAGGGATGTTGCAGGTCCACAGCATCTGAAGGTCTGATGAGAGATGTAGTCCAATAACTTGAAGGATAGGGGAGTTTCTGTCTTTGGATTACCTCCTGCACCCTACAGTTTTGTTTCTTCCTCCTTCCAGCTTCTGAGGTTTTGCCAGGCTTTCAGACCTACAACTGCTGTAGGATAAAAATGATTTTTAAAAGAATGAAGCCGAGTTCCTTGGAACGTACTCAATATCAAAGTCTATGCTCGGACAGGATGGCCGACCATGGACGTCCCTGAGCTAAGTTCAACTTTCAGGTGCCAGAGAAGTCTGTCCTATTTATTTCTATGGAATGCAGCCTGTAGGAGAATTTATTGTTTTTCCACATGGGCTTAAAATAACATTTGCAGGAAGTTGACTGGGTGTGCAGTTCACAGTTTGGCACACCTTTGTTCACTCCACTTTGTGGAGGCTTACAGCCAAATGTGAGACCGTTGTCTGGTTGTAATTGTGTCAGTCAGGCAGCTCGTGTAACTGCTTCACCATGAGTGCCTTTTGAGCCAGGACTGAAAACTCAGGGATTTTGGTCCAAGCACCCACATCCAAACTGGATCATTCTCAGAACAAAGCCCAGATCGGATGAGAAATGTCCATGGGTCGCTCAGCTTGCTATGGATCTGGAGGCTCTTGACCATCACATTCTCTTTGCCAGCCTCTTGGGACTATCTCCATTCCACTTGTAGGGTTTCTCTCTCACACTTTTTGTGCATTAAGTAACTGGAGAAAAGCAGACGTTTTGCATTGTTGGAGCCTGTGAGGAGAAAGAGGCAGAGGCAGCCAAAGAATTTGGTTGGGAGAGGAGTGTCTGCAAGAGGCTTCCTCAGTTCTTTTGGCCTCTGGTGTGGGGACGTAAATGAAAGACAGGCTTCCTGCATGGAAGAGAAAGGGGGCCCCAGTTGTCTTTAGGCATCTGGAAGTGGAGCAGCCGAAGCACAGAGTGTGGGAAACTGGTGGAATTAGATAAGCTGCCTGCTGTCTGAAGGGGCAGCCAGAGGGGGAAGCTGAAAATGCTACTGTTTGTTAGAGAAGCTTTGTCTGGTGTGTTACCAGCGAGGAAGCCAGTGTAGGGTAGTGATCTGGATGATGGACTGAGACTCTGGGAGAGCAGGGTCTCAATCCCCACCCAGCCATGCGCAGCTGGGACTCGGGAAGATCTGGGGCTACTCTGTCGTGGAAACCCCACTGAGTGATTTTCACTCTCAAAGAAAGGCTGTGGCAAATAGCAAAATTTGCCAAGATAATCCTATGAGAGGCAGTGTGATGGAGTGGTTTGAATGTTGGATGAAGACTCCAGGAGACCATGGGTCAAATTCCACTTGGCCAAGGAAACCAGCAGTGTGACCCTGGGGCTAGTTGCACTCTCTCAGCCTCAGAGAAAGGCCATGGTAAAACTCCTCTAAAAAAATCTTGCCGCGATAACCCTGACACCCAATGTGGTATAATAATTTCACTGCTGAATTAGGACTCCTGGAGATCATGATTAAAATCCTCCCTCAGCCATGGAAACCCACTGGGAGATCTCATAAAAGTCACACTCTCTCAGCCTCGGAGGAAGGCAGTGGCACACCTCTGGACATAATCTTGGAAATGAAACCCCATACCAGGTTTGCCATAGAGAGCCAGCGTGGTGTAACGGTTTGAATGTTGAGTGTAGGACTCTCGAGATGAGGGTTCAATTCCCCCGGGGCACATATGTCCAGCAATATCAGAATATGGCAAAGTTTGTAAAAGTTTTTGATGAGGAAGAACAGACAAGTGATGAAAGGCCAAAGCAGTTTGCTTTTGCCTGAGTCTACTGGGAAGGGCAATAATACTCTTTTCCTCCCCTCCCCAGTGGAGTCTAGGCTATTTCCACACTAGACTGCGATAGTGCTATTATCCCACTTTCAACATCCTATGGAATCCTGGGGTTTACTGCAAACCCTAGGATTCCATAGGATGTTGAAAGTGGAATAACAGCGCTGTGACAGTCTAATGCAGAAATGGCCCTACTTTTGTGTTTTGAATTCATTTTGCAGCAGTTGAAGTAAAGTAAGCTGAGGACAACGCGGTAGGAGGAGAGAGAGAAACTGGGACATTTTAAAAGCAGCTGAAAAAGGAGGATGACTGAGTATTGTCCCTGCCAAATTGGGACAATTGGAGGTGATAATATCTGGAGAATGCCAAGTTGGAGAAGGCTAGCTTAGTAAAGCTGAACAATCCCTTCCTTTACTGGAGTTGCAGTGTTTACTCATCCACATTCCAGGACTGACACCTCTCCCTTCAAAGCTAGAATGCCTGTGGACATTCCGTGGTTGTTGCCGTAACTCAAGTCAGTGGTTCAGACTTGTTCCATCGACCTCAGTACCTTTTACGGGGCTGTCTGTCGTTTCTTTGTCTTTGGGTGGGGAGGGCTTCCAAAAAGCTGGCCGATCCCTTCTGACCAGCTGCTGCCCGTCTCATTTTGAAACACAAGTCAGGAGTGAGTGATCTGTTTTATCCTTGGCCAGTGGAGAAACTGTGTGGGTCTCCCTAATGACAGCCTCTTGGCTGGCTCGTTGGCCTCACTCTGTGCTTTATGGTTTCCAATTTCTTCTGCACATGTTTTTTTTTCCCTTTGTTTGTCTCTGCCTGGATGCAATTATCCTCTTTCTTTTGTTCGTTCCTTTCTTCCATGCTAAAAAACTTATTCTTCTTCCTGCCCGTTTTTCCCCTCCCATTCTGTTCCTCTCCTTCCTACGATTTTCAAGCCAAGTTCCAGGAGGAGCAGAAAAAGGGTTGACATCACCTCATGCCTGGAGACCGTCTCCTTAGAGAAACTTAGATCTGTTCCCAGAGTTCAGACTGAGCTGCTGGCATTGATTTTATGGGGACAAACTCTTGCACATGGCTGGGTAGCAATGTGGCCCAAGTCCCAAGAATATTTTGTGGCCACTGGTGTCCTCCTTGCAATGGGAAAAGAAGCTATCAGAAATATTTTTCTGTGTTGTTTTGGCATTAAACACTGCCCCCCACAAACAGAAAAGAAATGAAACCATCCAGTTCCAGTGTTGATTTGTGGGGCATTATTTTGGGTTTTCGAGGGTCTATCCTGTAAAATTGCTTAATCCAGCTGTTTCAGTGTGGAGTTTATTTTCAGAAAATTGTATTAACACTGAGCGAAACCACTGGTCCTTGTAACACCGTATTTCTTACACTGACTTGCAGCAACTCTCTGGGGTTTCAGGTGTAAATCTTCCCCAGTAGATCTACCTGGAGATGCTGGGAATTGAAACTACAAGGTGTTAAATCTGCTCTGGGGTTTAGTCTGAACTTTGAAGGAGTTATCCAAGGCTCTAGAGTTAGGGTTCTGCACTTTGGATGGCTCCTTTAATGCTCAGGCTAAAACTTGGAGTGGATCCACCACCCCAATGACACGGTGGTCATCAACAGCTGCGGAAGACATTGGCTGCAATCCAGCATCCCCTCAGCAGACTGTAAATATCTGCATGGGGAGATACACTCTGCTAGCCCTATGCAAACCCCTGGCAGAATAGCAGCATTACACCACACACATCAGTGACAGCACATCTGTGTGCAATGTTTGGTATACCACGGCAATGTTCAGCATTGCTGCACGTGCAACTCCACTTCTGCTGCTGTCAGCAAAATACATTTTTTTCTCTGCAGCTAAGATTCGAAGAAATATTATTCAGACACATAAGTAATACTGGGTGTTTTTTTTTCCCTCCTTTTAAAATTTATTCTATGTTTAGGGTGAGCAGCTATGGCTGTGAGTTTCCAGCATTTGGGGCCACAATGTCAGATTGTTTCTTCTCTTTTTACCTAGGCCTCTGCGTCCTCTGGTTTCTGCAGCAGCTCTCGACCCACTGAGACAAGAATCCTAAAGACCAGGGTGCAGGACTTTTGCCACAGAGGCAACAAGGTTTGCCTGCATCACCACCAGCTTGTGGCCTTCTTTGGCTCTTCACTGACATCCCATTTCCACCCGCTTGGCTTTGTCTGAGGTGATTTCTGCAGATGGAAGGTGCAGGGCTTAGCTTGGTTTAGTTCGGTGAAAGATTCCTTGTGGCAAAAGAAAAGAAAAGTAAAACTTCCTTCCCCTGGGAAGCAAATGGAGCTCTGAGGTCCCTCACCACATTTCCGTTGACTTGCTTGCTATTGTTTGAGGTGAAATGAGTCAGAGCGCCAGCTCCCACTTGGCCGATTCACCCCAGCTCTCCAAGAGCAGCCTCCTCAACATCCTGGGCAGCCCTCAGCCGGAGAGGATGAGCCTGTCCGACTCCATGTCCCCCACGCCAAAGAGCGGCACCCCCTCTCCTGGACCGCCGCAGCTCTCCCTGCTGAGCACCAGTTGCCTCGAAGGGGACTGGGAGAGCCGGGAGGAGCTGCGGCTGCGCGAACTGGAGGAGGCCCGAGCCAGGGCGGCGCAGATGGAGAAGACCATGCGCTGGTGGTCGGACTGCACTGCCAACTGGCGGGAGAAGTGGAGCAAGGTGCGCGCCGAGCGCAACAAGGCCCGGGAGGAAGTGCGCCAGCTGCGCCAGAAGCTGGAGACCCTGACGAAGGAGCTGACCAGCCTGAAGCGGGAGAGGCAGGAGGTGCTGAACGAGAACGAGCAGCTGGGCAAAGAGGTGGCCCGGCTCAAAGGGGAAGGCGAGGGAGAGAAGGAGAAGGAGCTCGACAACCGCGTCACCTCCGAGAAGGAGAGCGAAGCCGCCCCGGAGCAGGAGCCCGTGCGGGATGTGGGCTCCGAAAAGGTGCCGAAAAACAAGGTAAGGAGAGCGAGGACATTCCTCGTGGATTTCTGGCCTGGTGTTGCCAGTTACCCTGCCCTGCCAGAGGTCCCTAAGAGACCTCAAGACCTTGCTTGTCATGCACCCATAAGGTTGCCAGCAATTTTTGGTGCAGGGGGTGGGGGGCTGTCCTTGCATCTGTGCCTTTCAGACACAAAAATCAGTCAGCCAAAGCTGTCCCCGGCATGAAGACGAAGGGGTGGGAAACGCTTAACCTATTTAACTTCTGTCTCTCACACTGCTTGGGAAAGTTCAGGAGCAAAGTGTGTGAGAAAAGTAGTCTTCTCACTGCATATGAGAGGATGCCACACTCACCAGAAAAGGCTTTATTGGCAGAATTGGATTAAGCTGGTTGGAGTCCTGGAGCAGTTCCAAAAACAAGGGCCCCTTTCTCTGTGAAGAATCAGGCTGTTCTAGGAGGAAGGGCAGAGAAACCAAGTAAATGAATGAAGAAATTAATACAGATTGAGCCTCTCTTATCCAAAATGCTTGGTACCAGAAGTGTTCTGTATTTCAGATTTTTTTTTTTTTTGATTTTGGAACACAGTTCCTTTTTGGAATAGCCTCACATCTCATCCATTTGCTGCTGGTGTTCTGTGTGAGAGATGATGCTGGAGAAAGTCTGAGGTTGTCTGAAAAGGAGGGGATCCAAGTGTAGCGTGGATCTGCACCCCCCACCATTTCACAGATCCTCAGTCTCTCTCTTTTCATCAGCAAGAAAGAGAGAGACTGAGGATCTGAGAGACAAATGGAGCGTCAACCCCAAAGGTGAAAGTGGGCGGCTGGCAGCAAAATGTTTCAGTGTTTCAGATTTTGGATTTCCAGATAAAGGAGGCTCAAATAAAATTCCAGGTCCATGAGTCAGCAAAGAGTCAGTAACTTCCTCTTACTTAAGGAAGAATGCAGAGATTACTGTCAGGCAACTGAAATACGATCAGCCTGGATTGTTTCAGGGTGGAGCGGAATGCAAAATAATGAGATGTTTGGCTGTGAGAAAGTGTCGGGATGGGACTTCTGGCTTCCCTAAAGAGCCAGCTGGTCCCCATCAAAAGAAAAATTGCAAGGGCTCAGTGGTGCAGGCTGATAGGAGCTGTTTGTTGAGACAATTATTCTACTATTTTGCAGAATATAGATTGTAAAACATTCCTCGTCCTCAAAGCAGTTACAGTTTGCCAAACTTTTCTAGGATGTCTAAATAGCTCCACAATGCCTGGGCATTCACTGGCTGTGGATAGTCAGATCTGAGGGAACAATGGATATTTGGGTAGAGAAACTGCATCTGGTGGAGACTGGTGGCTTCCATGTTAAGGGGGACAGTGAATTTGCTCAGGCTTTTAGTCCAGACTTTAAAGGAGCTGTCGAATGTGCTAAATCCTGTCCCCAAAATAAACTCAATACAGTGTATAACCTTCTTTATCATTCAGACTAAAGCCCACAGTGGATTCACTACTCCAGTAACATGGATGTCAATTCCAATCATTGTTTTTGTAAAACAAAAACCACAAGTGCTATGTCCCATTGTAGTCAATAGATGGATCCATCACATCCATCAACTATAATGGGACACCATGCTTCGTACAACCATGCATTTTTATTTTTATTTTTTTGATTTTGGAATACTTGTATTTGGGCATACATGCATAATGAGATATCTTGGAGATGGGACTCAAGTCTAATCATTAAATTCATTTATGTTTTATATTCACATTATGCACATAGTCTGAAGGTAATTTTATACAATATTTTAAATCATTTGGTGCATAAAACAAAGTTTGTGTACCCTGAACCATCAGAAAGCAAAGATGTCCATATCTCAGCCACTCATGTGCACATTTTTGGATTTTGGAGGGTTTCAGATTTCCAGATAAGAGCGGCTTAACCTGTATTGAAGTTGTTATAAATTGTTTGGGTTGATTTTAATTGTACCCTGCCCTAAGATGCCAGGATATGGGATGGAATATTTTAACAAAAGAAATATAACTTTGCCATTTGTCACCTCTCCTGCCCACTTCCCAACCTGCATAATCCACAATCCTTGCAGGAATTTGAACTGATGGAGAACCTCTTGAAGAGCAAGCAGGAAGGACCTGAGTTCTGGGACCAACGGAGTTCGATCAGCGTCCGTTCGTCTCTTGCCCGCCAAGAGAGGAACCGACTGCTTTGGGAAGATGTCTCCGTCATTGAGGAAGACGCCACCAAGATCACTGCCCTCAAACTGCGGCTGGATGAGTCCCAAAAAGTCCTACTGAAGGAGCGGGAGTGAGTGCTCAATACCTGTGACACCTGGCTCAATGGTGTGGTGTCCTTGGGATGGGCAGAGCCTCAGCCTTGGGAGGGAAGACTCTGCCCTCCACAAAAACGTGGCCAACCTCACCCTCGTGTTGTCTCTTTCAGGGACAAACTGTCCCTCAGCAAGAACATTGAGAAGCTGGAAGGGGAGCTGAGCCAGTGGAAGATCAAGTATGAAGAGCTGAACAAGAACAAACAGGAAGTGATGAAGCAGGTCGGCCAGTCTCTTATGCCTCTGAGCCAGAAACTGGAACATTTGTAGACAAGGCTTAACATTTTTAGTCAGCTATTAGTGAGCTCAGAACTCTAGTTCATCTGGGTTAATGTCGAGTGGGGAGTTGGTGTGTGGAGTTGCCATTGAGTTAGTTGGTGAACATTAATGATAGAAGTCACCATGTTATTAGAGAAAGGGACATAGGGGACTTTGACTGACACTCTGCAAGAGACACAAAAGTGCTCTTTTGGGAGTATAGATTGGTTTTCTTATCCTGGAGTTTTCCTGATGTATAGAAATCACACCCTCTGATTGCTAACTGGGGATGGTGGGATCTTGGCAAAGTCAACTTATCTGGAAAGAGCCTGGTTGGAGAAGCTTGTTTTTAAATCATTTAACAACATGTGCCATTACATTTTAACACTGATCTGCAGCATCTCTTCTTTCCGCTGCTCACCTTCCCAGCAACATGTACACTGTTCACTCATCCTTCAAACATTGTGAATTGTTTAACAAATGAGGTACGGGTCTTGAGGCAGAGAGTGCAACCTCTGGAACTGGACAAATCTCTTGTGTCACCTTCCTGTCAGATTTCTAGAGTTGGGCATTACATGTATATCCCTGCAGTTCCCATTTTCCCCCTAATCTTCACAAGTAGTACCTGGGTCAGTTCTTTGCTACTTGTGGGCATGTAGCAAAGGGGTGGGCTGCGTGTGACCTGAAGGCCATTTTTAGGCTTCACATACACACACACACACTGCACAGTAGGTAGGGGTCCAAAATTGGTCAACCATGCCCCAGAAGTCTCCAAACAAGCTAACTGACCAGATTGGGCCCTTCTGTTTCCCAGTCTTGTTTTAGGTACATGCAAGTCTTTTTTTCTCCCTCCCCCTATCCCCCATTTTTTTTCTTCAAAACAAGAAATGGATGAATAAGGATGTTTTGGCAGCCCTCTCCCACCTTTCACACAACCAGTTTTCTTTTTTTGAAAAACAACAACATTGCATTGCCTACAGGAGCAGCGGCCTACCTTTAAAATAGGTCATAGAGCTCCCCTTCACTGTTTAACATTTTAACATTTAAATCTGTCTGTCTGTCTGTCTGTCTATCTATCTATCTATCTATCTATCTATCTATCTATCTATCTATCCATCCATCCATCCATTCTCAAAACCAGAAATGGACTTCCAGCCACTTAAGACCACAGGGTTTTTTGGGGGGCGAGGGGGAGTTTTTTGGGCAGACTGTGTCACCCTTGGAGAATCCCAGGAGCAGAAACTTGGCCTCCAGATCTACTGAAGTTGACCACCCTGAGATATAGCACCTTGAACGGAGGGTGGAAACAATGAGCACAGTAGGAGAAGTAAGAGAAGAACTGCAGGAGATTTTTCATTGCAACAGAACTTTCTGCCTTGCTGTGTTTTAAAGTTGGCAAGGGTCTGCCCCCAATCTAGTACAGGTTGAGCCTCCCTTATCTGAAATGGGACCAGAAGTGTTCCATATTTCAGGTTTTTGTTATTATTGTGAAATATTGTACCTTTTTGGAATAGTCTCGTATCTCTTTAGCTCACTACTTGTGTTGTGCATGAGATGCAAGGCTGGAGAGAAACTAAGGATCTGTGAAATGATGGGAATCCAAGCATAGCGTGTACCCTGAATCTATACCTCCAGCCATTTCACAGATTCTCAATCTCTCTCTTTTTGCCTCCAGCTGCCCTCTTCCATCAGCAAAAAGTTTTAGTTTTTGGAGCTTTCCGTATTTTCTGATAAGGAAGGCTCAACCTGTATATTTCTTTTCTTTCTGGCTTGAGCAAAGGGCACGGGGGAATAGAGATACACTATTTCCCAACTTCTCTTTTCTCTCGGCAGCTGAACATCCTCAAGGAGATCCATCAGGACGAGCTGGGGCGCATCTCTGAGGATTTGGAAGATGAGCTGGGGGCTCGGTCGAGTATGGACAAGAAGTTGGCAGAGTTGCGTTCAGAGGTGAGCAGGTGGGGAAGGTTGGCTTGCTGGGCCTGGCCAGAGCATCCTTGGAGCTTTTCCGCAGACCACCCGCTTGCTCCACTGAAACAGCCTGACCAGTAAATCCTAAATATTCTCATTTAAATCAGCTAGTACCTGAGCTTGTGATGATTGACGGGTGGGAACCGAGCCAGTAATGAGAGATCTTGAGTCTTGCTTCTGATTTAAGGTTTAGGAGGAGATGAATTAAATTACCTTAGATTCAGAATTAAATTCAGGATAGAGCCAGCATGTTTTAGTGGTTGAAGCATCGGACTACTGTGACCCTGGAGACCAGGATTCAGTTCTCCGCTCAGCCATGGAAACCCCCTGGATGGCCCTGGTTGCATCACACACTTTCAGCCCCTCAGGCCTTCCACCAATCAACGTTCCCTTTATTCTCTCTCCCCTGACAGATCCTTACCTTATTACCTCTAATAAATGAAATGTATTTCCCCCCTGAACAGTCCATAGTATTACAAAGAGCCCTAAGACTAATTCCAATGTTCCTTACTGTCTTAAGAGAAGAGTTTGGGCTTAACTTGTTAAAGAGGGGAAGCAATTAGAAGTAGTACAGCGCCCTATTAAAAGCCATTTCCTTATAAATAGGCAGTTCTGGAAAGTCTGTGGGAAATTTGTTTGTTTTATAGTATTTCTTTTACCACTCACAATTAAGAAAGCTCCAGCCCACATTAAAAAAATCATTTCCTTCCTAAGGAAGGACAGCTTACGAGTGTTTTAGATAGGCAGTTGGATGCCAGTTCTCCATCTCAAAAATTCAACGTTTAGGGGAAAAATGGTTTTTTTTTGCAGAATCAGAGGTGTTGAGGGTGCAGCCCTCGAAGGTCTCTTGGAAGACTAAAGCAACCTCCTAATTTTTCACAGTTGCCTGGCCATGGGTTAAATATTCTGTTATTTTCACATTTGTAACTGTTGAAGTTCTTTTTACTGTACGCTGCTTTGAGATGCCACAATATAGGACAGGATATAAACATTTTAATAAACAATAAAGAAAAGAATTCTGCTCTGGGTTTTAGCCTGTAGTAAAGGAGTTCCCCAAAGTTCTGACCCTGTTGGGGAGGATTTAGAGTTTAGCCCTTTGGAAAGGTACTTTAAATTCAGGATAAAACTTGCTGCAGATTCACCTCCTTTCAATCCTAACTTACATGGATGCCATTGGCTGCCTGTCCTCAACCTGCCTTCTTCATGCATTTATTTAAGCTACTCATGAGTGGGTGAACCTGAATCTTCCAACTGGTTTTCCAGTAGTTGGTCTGATTCTTCTGCCCCACTCTTGTACCCCACATCTTTCTTTTCCTGAAGATGGAGCGCCTCCAGGCTGAGAACGCAGCAGAATGGGGGAAGCGGGAACGCCTGGAGACAGAGAAGCTGAACCTCGAGCGGGAGAACAAGAAGCTGAGGGCACAGATTGAGGACCTGGAGGAAGTCTTGGCCCGCAAGAGGAGGCAGACGGCCAGTGCCCTGGACACCGACTTCAAAGCCATCCAGGCGGAGCTCTTTGAGAAGAACAAGGTAACACCGAGGCCCTTTTCACACGTGACTTCGAACGCAAAATGGCCACACGAATGACATGGAATCAGGATGGTTCCGCATGACGTTCTCGCAATTGCGCATCTCTCCTGTAGCAATCCCACAGTAATTGCACATTATATCATTTCTGGGTTTTTCCCAAAAATAATGCGCGATTGCACATTCTTCCCACATCCCTCCCACACTTACCTGGTGTGCAGAACCTCAGGAAGGGCAATGGCCACGCTTCCTCCCCCAGTGCAGCCTGGGAAAGTATCCGGCTGCGCTGTGGAGGAAGGGGCAGACCTATCACGTTTCCTTCCACCCAGCACGGAGCTGGTGCAGAGGGAAGCACAGGGGACACGAATCCCTCCTGGAGGAGGCTTTTTGTGCACCAGCAGCACCAGGTAAGGTAAGGTGCGAAAAGAGTCTGAGTTTCCATTTAAGGTGGAGGGTGGACGTTCTTGGTTGATGGTGCCATTCGAAGATATCTGGACCCTAGCCCTTCTGGAAGGAACCCTATAGGGGATGTCCTTTGGATTTTGACTACTGCTGTACTTCATATCGCCCTGTGTTCCTAAATGATCATTGTAAATGTGACCTGCCACGACCTGTAGCAGCCTGAAATGCTTCTAATTCTGTTCTTTTTCCCAGCAAATGCCTCTTTCCAAGGTAAATGCACTTTTGGCAGTGTCCTGAAAGCTATCAAAAATAGGAACCAGAAGTGATCAGAACACCACTTGGGTTTCAGCAAAGATGATGGCATTTGGTGGGGATGAGTCCAGAGGACTCCAAAATGCAACAGGTGTGACCCTCCACCTGTTCAGGCTGCCTTTCCCTGGTGTTAGGCAGTGCTGAGCTAGTTGGCCACAATGTGACATAGCTTTCTGTGTTCCTAACTAAGGCAAGGGCTGTAGCTCAGTAGCAGAGCTCTTGGTTTGCATCCAGAAGGCCCGTGGTTCAATCCTGGGCTTTCTCTGTTTTGGCTCTTAAAGTTGCTGTGAGTATTGGCTGTGCATTAGCCCACTCTGGTCGTTGCATTTGGTTTTGTATCTAAATTTTTTTATTTTCATTCATTATAAGCTGTCCAGAGGATGTTCTCATGGGGGAGCATGTAAGTGCTGAAAATAAAAGAAATCCTGGAGAGCAGGGTTGAGAACCAGGCAACTTGTGGGCAGATATGAGCACAGGATCCTATAGCCCCTTCAGGACCCACTTCTCCCAGGCTCTTCCTCCCACCATTGTTTTTGGGCATCCCCCAAAAAATTAAAATTTGGGTTTTAAAATGCTGTTTCAGGGCAATCCATCCCGGAACCATGAGAAGCATCCCCCAAAATATTGAGGATCACATCATGCACATCACATCATACAAACAGCCCTCCAACCTGTGAACATGCCCGCTCATTCCTAGAGAGCTTCTGCCAGTCAGAGCAGGGTGCCCTCCAGCTGCATCTTTTGGAATGCCTTCACAGCTTCCCTAGCCAGCATTCTAGCATCTTGCTGATGCCCAGCTTTTTTCTTGCAAGCTCTCACTGCCAGTAAAGAAGGTTCCCTCCTCCCCTAGCTGAAAAATGCAATTAAAGCAAGGGAAAAAAATGTGTTGCTATTTTTGGAGCAAGGAAAAAAAACTTATTTTGGAAGGATGCCTCAAATGTTGCTTTCTGAGAGTCAACACCAGGTGGCAGGCAAACCTTTCTGTTGAACAAAGAGAAAACCAGGAAGGAGTAATGGGCTCCCCTCAACACCCATCCCCATAGTCTGTTGCAGCAAAGAACAAGAAAGGTGGCACTCTGGTGAGCAGCAGGTTTATCAAGGCACAGAATGAGTTTTTTTTTTAAAGTCTCTACAGCATCGATGTCTCCATGACTATCTCGGATTACTTCTTATGCATAAATGTGCCCAGAGTTTGGGACATTTATTTTTTGTAGCTTACATCTAATAGTTCAAAAGTGGGGAAAGTCAGTTCCTAAACCCCTTCTTGCAGTTCCCCAACCCCCCCCCCGACACCCTCAGAAAAGCAGCTTTAAAAATTAATTTGAGTGGGATTCAAAAACACTCCCAAATGCCTCCAAACATGATATTTTGCTCTTCAAACCCAGACACCAAAAATAAGCTGGAAACCTGAAAGTAAAATCACTTTCCAGTCACACAAGGAGCTGTTTGAGGACAAATTTTGACCAAGAACGTGACAGAGCAGCTTGCTGCAGGAAAGCAGGTACAAAAATTGGCCTCCCCTGCAGTCACCCAATATCTTTGTTGTTAGTTTCAGTTAGAGTAGATTCACTGACTCAAATAGAAGTGAAGGCAACAGTCACATAATTTTTATTGATCTAATGGGTTTGCTTTAGTTGAGACTTAGAATTGAACTGCAGCTTCTAGATTCCTCCAACAAGTCTGGTCAATGGCTGTGCTGTCTGAGAGATTCTGGGAGTTGTAGTCCAAAAAAAGTAAAACAGTTCCAAGCTTTGGGTATACCTAAGATAAAACAGATTTTAAAAACTCCTCCATTTCAAAGGAAGTGCATGAGTAGTAATAACGATAGCCATGCTGGCAGGGGAGGATGTGGGTTGGAGTCCAATCCATTTAGAGGATGCCAGATTGGAAAAGGCGACCCAGGGGAGAGTTGAGTATCTTGTCTGAGATGGTGAGAGACAACCAAATGAGATCTGCTTTTAGGAAACTTAAGTTTCCTTCCCCACCCCTGACCCCCTTTGCAACCTCAACAAAGCAAACTTCAGGGCTATTTGCCCCTTTGGTTTCATTCTTCAGTTTGCAGCAAGCCAATTGTTTAAGGAACAACTCCAAACCCTAAAGGTGAGCTTTAGGTTGGTTCTGTCCAGTCCTGATGGGCCATGGCATCTATGCATAGATTTAGGGAGCACGCTTGTCTTTGTCTGCAAAAGGCCTGAGGCAGCCCCAGTCACTTGCCTAGTTGGACTTGCCTCCCTTAGGAACTGGCCGACCTGAAGCATGTCCATGCCAAGTTGAAGAAGCAATGCCAGGAGAAGATGGCTGAGCTCGCCCATGCGAACCGGCGGGTGGAGCAGCACGAGGCCGAAGTGAAAAAGTTACGCCTGAGAGTGGAAGAGCTCAAGAAGGAACTGGCCCAGGCTGAGGATGAGGTATGGCTGGCCTCTTCTTTTCCTTCTTTCCCATTCCCACAGGGGATTGGGTGCTTTGGGCTAAAGTTTACGTCTATGCTGCATGCATGGACAAATGCCCAACAGTTTGGGTTTTTTTTAAAAAAAAACTAAACAACCAACAACATTTAATTGGCATCTGGGACTGCAAGAATGGGGAGAAGAGAGATTTCAAAGACCCAAGGGGCCATCCTCCATGGCTGACAGTCTGCGTTCTGCTTGTTTGGGTGTAAGATGAGCAAGCCTTTTGTAAGCTGCAGAGCCAGAAGCGAAGGAGGAATACCCTTCCAAAGATCCCAAAAACATACCAATTCACTTGTAAGTATGTCTGCCAGGAGTCCCTTTTTATAAAGGATATCCTTTATTTAAGGGACAGAAAGTTTGTTGCATATGAACATCACTATCACCATGCATTTATATCCTGCCTTCCTACCAATAATGGGACTCAAGGTGGCTTGCAAAATATTTTTGGCCGGCCCCTCCCGAAACTGCAAACCCCAGGATTCCAGAGGATGTTGAAAGTGGAGTCATAGCGCTATAACAGGCTATTGTTGACATGGCCTCAGTGGTTAGAGCAGTTTGATACCATTTTAACTCTCATGGCTCTATTCTACAGAATCTTGGGATTTGTAGTTTTCTGAGAGACTTGGGATTCTCTGTGAGAGAACTCTAGTCTGTTCCCTCATGCTGTAGCAGAGAATTCTAAGGACTTCATCAAACTACAATTCCCAGGGTTCCATGGGATGGAGCTGTGGCAATTTAAGTGGTATCAATCTACTATAATTGCATAGTGCAGATGCCATCAAGAGTGTACAGAAATGACTATGTGGCTTATGCCTTCCGCTCAGGCACTGAGTCTGGCTGCTGGTATCTGGATGAATATGGGGTTATAAGGAGAGTTGGTAGTATTCTACCCCACCGTCCCTCATTGGGCATGATGCCACTCTAATGTCTGTGTTTCCTTCTGCTCTGCAGCTTGATGAGGCCCACAACCAGGCACGGAAATTGCAGAGGTCACTTGATGAGCAGATGGAGCAAAGTGAGAATCTCCAAGTTCAGCTGGAGCACCTGCAGTCCAGGTAAGGAGAAGTGCCCAAATAAAGAGTGATGCACATTAGGGCAAAACCTGTTATGGGGTTTTCTCGGCAAGACTTGTCCAGTTCATCTTCTGTCCCCCCTCCTTTAAAGCAGACCCCTCCTGCACCCCCATCTTGTCTTTGAGGTTTCCATTTGCACCCGTTCCCATTTGCCATCCGAACCAGAGGAAGGCTTTGTGTAGGAGGGGAACTTGAGAGCAGATTCTGGCCTCTAAAGGGCTCTGCCTCCACCCTCAAGGAGATCTGGATGTGGCGGTGGCGGGCGGAGGGGAGGAGATAAAGGGATGGGGCAGGGTTAAGGGGGCCATGACACGCTAAGCCAAAGTGCCTTTAAAAGATACTTCCATTTTATTGCCTTTAAAAAGGTTTTTTTTCCAGTTTGCATGTGTGCTTTTCTAGCAATAAAACAATAAGATGACCGCCAGCTCCAATCGATTCCGCTCCATCCAAAGAGCCCTTTGAGGAGAGGCAGATGGGCTTTTTTTCTATAAAGAGAAAGAGAGAGCGCGAAGAGAAGAGATGATTTTTATCTCCTTATTTATTGGGGATGTTGCCATTAAATCACGGGAGAATAATGGAGCCTTCCTCCCCTCCCTAGCAGATCCCACTGCCCTCGCTCCTTAAATAATTCATGCTTTTTCCAGTAAAAAGCAGCTGTACTTGGGCGCCTGCACCTAGAGAGTTATAGGAGAAACATTCTCCGTTGGAGAGCTTTGGATTGGAAATTGGTCCCATAAATTTTCAGTGGGTGAAGTTTAATGCTGGGAAGATCAGGGAATTAACAGTGCTGAGAATGAGCCCCATTGCCAAAGGGAGATAATGAGTCTCCCAGAGAGGGCTGGGCAGCTGCTCTGCCTTCTTCTGGTCATTCACCTTGGCCTTTTCTGGCAACTGGAGGACTTGGCTAGGTGATCAACCCTGGCCATTGCTTGTGGTGGCAGCAGTATTTTCCAGGCTGCCAAGGTCGCAGGACGTTGGGATGCTTTTGCCGTGTCACGGTAGTGGGGGCTAATGCCTCCCTCCCAAATCTTCCACAGTTTTGCAAAAAATCCCAAAGGTGATCCCTTGATCGTGCTGCTTGGATTATGTTCTGTTGCGTCTGGGCTCCAGCATTTTGAGCAGTCATATGCCGTCATAATGTCCATTTATTACACCATCACTCAGGCCATTTCTGCACTAGACTGTTATAGAGCTATTATTCCACTTTCAACATCCTATGGAATCCTGCGGTTTTCAGTTCAGGAAGGAGCCTCAAAAGCCCCCCCCCCAAACTGCAAACCTCAGGATTCCATAGGATGTTGAAAGTGGAATAATAGCACTAGAACACTCTAGTGCGGACATGGCCACAGTCAAGTGTGTCAGTTAAGATGTCAGCTGCACGCAGTTGCTTCGGATTTCCTGCACTTCTGCAGCAAACCAAAAGCATATCTATGTGGCGCCTTTATAGCTGTTTGATACCATTTTAACCACCATGTCTCCATCATAAAGGAATCCTGGGATTTGGAGTTTGGTAAGGGACTTAGAATCCTCCGCTGCAGAGCTCTCATCCATGCTCCTGAAAATCAGCACTAGAGCTCTCTAGCAAAGAAATCTGGGTGTCTCACTAGATCACAAGTTTCCACAGGACACCAGCATAATTCCCACCCCTTCACTGACTATGGATTTTGGGGAGGGAGGTGTGAAGGAACCCTGCGCCAGACTGGCCCCACAGCTCCAGCCCTTGGCCTCCTGTCACTCCCCTTGCCCTTTTACCCTGAAGGTCCCTCTCTGGGTCTGGTATATGGGCCACGAGGTGACCACTGTGCTGTACAAGTGGATGTATTGATCAGTGGGTTCAGTGGGATAAAGCAGGCAAGTCTTTCTGGTTAATTATTAAATTAAAATATCCGGACAGAAATGTAGGAAATAAAAAAACAGTGAAGGGGTTATTGGAGCAGATAAAAATAAACACTTAACATTATGCTGTATGGTAACTTCTCAGTTTCATACAAAATAACGGTTCTCCCTGAAACCTCTCCACATTTTGAGCTTCCATAAAACCTTACTCAAATCTCCTCCATTCCTCTCTTCCTAACTGAAGCTATCACTACTTCTACTTATCCCGATCCCATTTGCCACTTGACCCTGACTCTATTTCTACCTGGCCCTGTCTCATTTTCTACCTGGCCCGATCTGATTCTGTTCTGCTTGGCCTTGTCCCTTTTTCCACCTAACCTTATCTGACTCTACTCCTAACTGGCCTTCTCTCTGTTTCGCAAATTTACAACAAAGGTAAAAGGGCAAGATGAGTGCTTAAGGGTTGGAACCGGAAGGACTTTATCCTTTCCCTGTAGGCCCCCCTCTCACAGCATTCCAGCAACTGGAATTGGCTCATTTTATCCACCCTTGGCCAGCTTCTCATTTTGCAGGAGGGCAGTGATGTTCCTTTTGATTTCATTTGTTACCCTGTTTACTGGGGGTTCCGGGAGGGACACCTAAATAGCCAAACAACAACAACACACTTTGGGGAAAATTAGCTTAGAGCCTGCTGGCAAAACGAGAGCCAGGGTAACGCAGCAGGATCTTGTAACCCAATGTTTACGGGGTCAGGCCAAGTCAAGAAGCAAACCATGTTGGAAATTAATGAATGATCTTTATTAATTGCAGGCACACAATGTAAGCAACACACGCACACAGATAACTACGGAAAATAAAGGTGTGAGTAGGATAGCGGGATTTTCAGAGGGATAGTTGATTCGGGTGATACGGAACTTGTTCCTGGAGCCCGGAAAGAAGATAGAGAGCGATGCTGGGGTTCGATGTATCTCAGCATGTGGAGCTGAGGGGAAGCTCGCCAAGCAAAGCAGCAGCAAGGCAGTCTGGAACTCGGGAGCGATCCGAGGATGGTCTCGGAATCAGGGGTTTTTATAGAGGGAAATGTGACTGCAGGCTATGCCATACTTGGGGAAAACAATGCATTTTAGGAGCGGGAAAAAGCTTTGGAAAGGTCAGAATTTAGCATGATTGAGCTAAGTCCGAATTAACAAAGAGGTAGCCAGTATGCAAATGCTCAGTGCTTGGCAGTTGAGTATTCAGCTTGCCAGGGTGCCTGCTCGGGGCAGGGAGTCCTTTGTAAACAGCTTGCATACATAATGAGGGTGCTTGCAGAGAGGTCTCCTGAAGCAGTGATCTGGCTATTTCTGGCCTGTCTGGGTGGAGAATGGAATGTCCAGCAATTAGTAGCCGAGCCTAGTTCTGTGCTTTGTCCGGGGGCCTCACAAACACGTGGAGAGGGGTGGTAGAAGAGAGCCAAATTATTGGTATCAAAATGATATCTTGGGGTATCTCCAAGGAGGCCTAAACTGCAGTAATACATTTATACCCTGCTTTGTTCCTAACACAGGGAGACGAGGCAGCTTACAAATTAAAACAAATATAGTATAGTTAAACACACCAAAAAAAAAAAAATCAACATTAAAATGGGATAAAACCATTAAGAACACTAAAACTATTTTGAAGCATCCCATTAAGAAAGTTGAGCGTTGGCTCTGTACATTCATCCACCCAGCCTGCCGGCCCCTGTCTCAACCGTCCCACGCCTCAGATAAAAGATTCCAGAAGATAAAATGCTGTTGCTAAGTACCCTGGATCTGAAAAGGGTTTCAAGTCAGCTTTGCTGGCTTTCATCAAAAGTCTCTTAAGTGGTGCTTGGAGCCATGGAGGGGCTGTCTGTCCAAGTTTGACTTTTATCTGCATGTAACACCCACTTTACTGGATGAAGTTTAAACATGAAGTAATAGCTCTTGTGCATTCTGGAGGAGGGACAGGTCTATTATTATTATTATTATTATTATTATTATTATTATTATTATTATTATTATATTATTATTATTATTATTATTATTATTATTATTATTATCATCATCATCATCATCATCATCTCAGAAGACTTTAATGGGAAAGGGAAAGGTTCCTGCTGTGACTCTAAAGTGAAACAAAGAGGGAGCACAAAACAAAAAACCCTGATGAGATACTGTCTACAAAATGGTCACTCCCAGAATAACTTTAGCTACAACCAAGATAAAATAACTTACAGGGCAAGTTGCTTCTTTGATTAGCATTGTGGTGCAGGGTGGAAGTGACAATGAGATTTGCACCTGACTTGATGAACTTCTCTCTGCCCTTCTGGAGGCTTGTATAAAGCAGAAATTTGTTAGGCAGTTGACTGACATGAAAAATAATGTTCCGTGGAAAACATTTATTGGATGCCAGCTTGCAGAAAACTGGGGTGTGGGCGTGTGCTTAATTCTTTCCTCTGTCATATCTGCTTTGAATTCTCCTTTTGCTGCCACCACTGGTTTTCCTGAGTGTCTGTGTGTGTGCATGCACACACCTTAAGTCGCCTCTTGATTTATGGCAACATCATAGGGTTTTGTAAGGGAAGGAATACTCAGCAGTGATTTTGCCAGTTTCTTCTTCGGAAATATAGCCTACAATACCGTAGTCACTGGCGATCTCCCATCCAAGTATGAACCAGGGATGCTCCTGTTTAGCTCCCACGATCAGATGTGATCTGGTGCCTTTATTTATCCTTGCTTAGAGGCTTCCAAATGTGTGGCAAATCCATTCAGAACCTTGCAGAAAGCAAAGCAGTCTGGGCAAGAACAACTGAAGAGGGGGGTTAAGCCCACATACACACTTATGCATTTCTGCTCTGAATTACCTCTTCACCAAGAGGCTTTTCTCTGTTCTTCTGTTTGCTTTGAGAGCCATCAGGACTGGGCTGCAGAGTTTTGTAATACATTTAAACAGCGTGGTTCCAGATAAGGCTGGAGTCATTCTGTGCAGGACCGCACAATGTCGTCTTCCATTTGTCACCCCCCTCCCCAGGGTTTCCCACCACTTCTTTGAGTTAGTATGATCCAGCTATTCAGTGGTTTGTGTGGGATAAATTCAGTCCAGCGTAGCTCCACAAGAGGTGCGCTATGCTGGAGTAATACTGGGTTGCACTGTTGTAAAAGGGACTGTGCGACAGATTGCTGCGCACTCACCTGCCGCCCAAGGGGGTTGTTACTCCCCAACCAGCAAGTGAGATGGAGGGATCAGCCAACCTCTTAGAAAGTGTGACGCTCGTGCACTGTTTGTGCTAGTGGAATGCTACTTGTGCAACCTTGGCTAGGGCACTGCCCTTGCACAGCCTCCTAAAGGAGGGTCACCTTTGCATGTAACAGTATTTCTACCTGCGTGATTTAACAACAGAATTCTGACCCTGATCCACACATGCCAAAAGATTAGTGAGATTGCCGAATAGGTTGTATCACTTTCAGGTTGCAGATGCGTGGAGATGATTTTGTTTTTCAGTGATTCCTCACATTAAAAATAAACAACACTCTAACACAATGCAGAAGGAAATTAACAGAGCAGAGGAAGGAGGTTCTTTTTTGTCAGTTATGCTGTTATTGCTATTTACGGAGAGGATTTGTTTTGTTTTGCTTTGCTTTTTAAAGCTAGGGAGTCATTTTAAAAATGTCTGGCGTTTCATTCTCCCTCCTCAAACTGTGCATTTGTTTAGGAGAACCAACTCTTATTCACTTGGGCTTAAAAAAATCCATCTGTTGGAATAATTATTCATTATTCTTGAAACAAACTTTTGCGTTTCACAAAAATTCTCCCCAGGTATTAAGATCCAGATGAAGATAATGTTACACATGAAGTCTGACATTCACTCCTGCTAAAGTTGAGCCTTCTTTAAAGCAACTGAGAAGAAAGGCTTGAATTAAGACAGTGCTAATCAACTAGCTGGAGGGATCCAATTACAGAGAACTGAACATACATATTATGTGTGTGAGTGTAGGTGTGCGCTTTCACGTCACCTGTCAACTTATGGTGACCCCATGAATTTCCTGGGCTTTTCTTAGGCAAGGGGTATCCAGAGGTGGGTTTGCCAGTTCCGACCTCCACAGCATCTGGTATTCATTAGCAGTCTCCCATCCAAGTACTAACCAGAGCTGATCCTGCTTAGCTTCCAAGATCAGGTGATGTCCTGTTAATGACATAAGTTCCCTGACCTTACATGCAAACGTCTCTCTTTCTGAATGGGACACAGGAGGCTATTCTCTAAGCTTTTCCACCCCATCTGAGCTCCCCATCAGGAGGGTCTTTGCTGCAGCTCCTTGTCAGTGGGAGGAGGAAGGAGGATAACAATTCAGATTATGGAGGCGCAGCTGGTCTGGGCTCTGAAGGGAAGGGAAAGGTGGGTGCACTCCATCTGTAAGCCCACCTTTGTTTCTTCCCCGCTCCAAAGAAAGACTTGCTGCTTCTTCTGAATTACCTCTCCTTCCCACCCGTAAGCAGCAGCAGCCCTTCTGCAGGTTTTGGCAGCTGCCAGGGTGAGGGGAAAACACAGAACTGTACAGATGCATAGCAGGGGGTTCCTGCATAGCAGGGGGTTGGACTCAGTGGCCCCTGGGGTCTCTTCCAACTCTATGATTCTAGGTGGAGTGTAACATTCTGCCTGTTTCGTGTAGGATCTCAGCCACTATGTAGCATAGGAGACAAAATTCCATAGGGTGTAGAAGAATATTGCAGCTAGAAATGTGAAGGAAATGAGAGGGCCAGAGCTCTTTTCAGCTTTCTGATGCCACTGGCAGCAGCAATACTGCTACCTTATTTCCTCTGAAGATGCGTCATAGTTCCCACACGGAGTTGCCACACGTGCAGCGAGCAGAGCAGAGCAGAGCAGGTGCCATCCTGAGCTTGCAAATGTACTGCACACCAGAGATTAGCTGCGTGGAGGTCACACTGGAAGCAGCACTAATACAAGGGTTGTCTGGCTTAGCAGCTCCTCTGTCCATTCTCAGAAGGGGTATCTCGGCAGCTTTTCAGGCTTACAAGGAAGGTTGAGGAAGACATGAGCACACTGGAGTCTTGCTGTTGATTTGTTAAATTCTATTGTTGTATCTAATTTGCTGTAAGACACTTGGATAAGCAACATCTAAATGTGATGGATGAGCAGTATCTAAATGTGATGGTGGTGGTGGGTAGTCATGGTAGGGATGATGATATTTTTCGGACTGATATAGGGAAGTGTGAGTTCTTGCAGTATATGCAGCTCCTTGGGTTTTTCTGGGTGTTGTCACTTCCATGTTGCACTCTTTTGAGGGGCCTGTTTCTAGCAGGTGTTTGGATCTGCACTAGAGCTCTTTAAGGCTGTTTTAGACTGGGACATGGTTTGCTGAGATGGTCCTCTGATTTGGACATCAAATTTTCTCCTCTCTGATTTTTTTTATAGTGCAATAGTGCCATCACTGATGTATTACAGCACTGTAACCCTTCCAAAAATGTAAAAGGGGAGCAGAATAGAAGGGAACATTTTTATCTAATATCTCTTTGAATTAAAAAGAAACCCACTTGGAGGTGGGAATAAATATTACAGCTGGCACTATTTGTAGACCACAGAAGCATTGTTTGGATATGTTAGAAAAACCAGAAGAACTACACCCATCTGGAGGAACCCAATGACTGATGTATTTTTGACTTATTCTTCTTCTCTGTGTCTCTCCTGGGACAGGCTTCGTCGTCAGCAGAACATCCCTCTTTTTGGGAAGATTCGTGGTTCGCGCTTTGGCCCCGATGATCCCGGCGATGGCACCAGTGACCTTGATGAAGACGAAGACCTGCAAATCCAAGTTCCTTAGCAGCAACCTTCAGAAGGAATACTAGTGGTGGAGGCCAAGATGGTTGCTGGACTGAGCATGGTGCTTGGGTTAGGATGGTTGCTCTTGTACCACCCCAGCTCAAAGGGAGAAGAGACACAGAGCTGTGGGGAAGGCTGGGTCTCCACAGTAAGGTTTGGGGTCTGAACAGATTTGTTCTGGGAAGATTTCAAAGAGAGTGTTGCTATGCAGTGTCCCACTTACTCATCCTCCTTGCCAAAGCAAACCCCAAAACTACAAACCTCACATAATCCAGGGAACCAACTGCCTGCATTGGGACTACTCGTGTGGCAGCTTCGTCTTTTGCTCAGGCCTCTCCAGTATTCCAAACAGTGCCCATGCCAATGGGTTGGTTAGTTCACTTTTGGGTTTCACTCTGAACTTTAAAGGAGCTGTCCATGGTGCAAAATCCATTATGAGGGCTTGGCACCTTTAAGGTTCTGGCTAAAACACAAGGTGGAATCATCCCACCCACAGACACAGAAATCCCCAGCCACCTCTGGTTTTGGGTGTAAGCCCTGTCCAATTAATTCCTCACTACTGGCTAGCAAACTCACAGCCTCCATTTTGTCAGCTTCTTGTGGAGGTCAAGCCCAGGACCTCTGATCTCAGTTCTGACAGATCCAAAAACAGACATGAACTCTCTTGAGATGGAGAGGAGAACATGGGATGGGAAGGAAAATGTGGGTCTTTTTTACCATGGAAACCACTGTCGTCTACACGTCCCCTCAAGTATTTCCCTGCATCAACTTTCCACTCAACCGGTCCATCAGAGCAGCTCCTCCATGTCTCCTGAGCTGAATAGGTACTCAAATAAAATGCCTGAGAGGAAGGGAGGGAAGAAATGGAAAATGTAATGAAGAAGCCTCCCATTATCTATTTTTGTCTGTATTGTATATGTTTTTTATTATAAATACTGAGCTCATGACAGAGCCCAGCTGCGCCTTGCACTCTGGTTCTCTGTGTCTGCTTTTTCTGAAACTGTCTGACTTCATTGTTCACCAGGAAACTCAGCAGCTCATCAGGGAGCCCCGGGTTCAAATCCTGACACCTCTGCAACGAACTCTTGTGTGAAGCTGTAGGCAAGCCAGTCTCAGTTTCAGCTTCCCATGTTCCCCCTCAGTAACAACACAGAGGTGAAGAATGGTCTCACTTTGGAGATTCTGATAAGGCCATTGCAGCTGGTGGTTTCTATGACTGGACCAGTGAATCTGTTCCAGGTTGTAGTCTGAACTTCAAGGAGACGTCCAGGTTGCGGGACTGTATCTTTTCCTATAGATTCAGCACCTTAAGAGAATGGAAAGCAGATTAAGAGAGGCATGACTTCCTGTGGTCTATGCACATATTTTAAATTTTCAAAATACATTTTATTCCAGTATGTCTCCATTCCAATAGGTGTTGCTGGTTTCAGAAATCCTCCAAAACCCTCCACAATCTATTAGGGATAAATGAAGGGTGCAGTAGGGGGGATACACAACTTATCTTCAGCTCACTGTGGTCTGGGTGGAAACCTTATTGTCTATTTCCAACTTTAATTTTCACAGCTACTACCTTAATCATTACTGGTTGAAATTTCATTATGGTGGCCTAGCCGAGGTCTGGCATACCAGATTAATTGCCCTAGGAGCATGTGTGGTGTCATAACTGTCCTGTTGGGCTATGCAGGTGGAAGCAACAGAAACAAGCATGGAGTAAACCTGCAATGCCCCTCTGATTTTATTTCAGTTGGATTGGGCAGCATAATTCCATAATTCCCTTGCTCAGTCATGGAAATCTACAGGGTGACAATGGGCAAGTCACATTCTCTCAGCCTCAGAAGAAGGCAAAAGCAAACCCCCTCTGCACAAATCTAGGTAAGAAAACCCCATCATAGGGTCACCATAAGTCAGAAAGGCACTTAACAACAAGCCTTTGCTCTCAGTCAGAAATAAGCCCCCACACTTGTTCAATGAGGAGATATCTGAGATTGCTGCTGAAGAAAGCGCACTGGGGATGACCATGTGTGCTGAAATTATCTAGCAGTGTCTTTTGTGATCTCCAGCAGGAGAAGACACAGATCACTGGGGAGGGAGGACAAACCCTGATGCTCTTTTGGCACTTGACACTCCTTTGATCAGTGTGCTGACAACAACAAATCCCTCCTGTCTTCCTTTGTGTGTGTGTGTGCGCGCGCGCATAGATGTGTGTGCATGTACAAAGAATACTCTCTATGCACTTGGCCCATGAATAAAACATCATGGCGTGCAATTACTAGCTCACCATGGCTTATTCAGCTTGACGGCTAATATGGTTGTTGGAGGCGAGCCTAAAATAATGGTTAAAAATTAAACTATAACAGCCCATGATAGTCATTTTATAGCAGACCCAGGGTTTATATTTCCACCAGCACAGAGTGATGTAATTGTAGTGAGATCACTTCCTCCGTGCATGAGAGAGAATGCCACAGGGCTTCCCAAGAACTGTTACAGGGCGCCTAAGAAGATGCACAGAGTTTTGTACAATCTCAGCACCAGAGGTGCTAATATGGGTTGGGGGCATTGGGGGCTTAGGGAGCTGGGTATTTTTCCCCTGGGGAAGAGAAGATGGAGAGGTACCATGATGGCTTTCTTTAAGTATCTGAAGGGCTGTCTTGTAAAAGATGGAGCAAGCTTGTTTTCTGCTGCTCCAAAGACACAGGCCATTTCCACACTACACTGTGATAGTGCTATCATTCCACTTTCAACATCCTGTGGAGTTCTGGGGTGTGTAGTTTAGGGAGGCCAAAGAGCTCCCTGGGTGAGAATTCTGAAGGCTCCCTCCTACATTGCAAACTCCAGGATTCCATAGGAGGTTGAAAGTGGAATAATAGCACTATAACAGGGTAGTGCAGAAATGGCCAGACATAAATGGATTCAAATTACAAGAAAAGAGATTCCACCTAGGAAGAAGTTCTGTGCTGTAAAAGGTGTTCAGCAGTGGAATAGACTGCTTTGAGGCATGGGATTTCCTTTTTGGGAAACAAAGGTCAGATGGGCATCTTTTGGGAGTGCTTTAACTGTGTTTTCCTGCATGGCAGGGGGCTGAGCTTGTTGGCCCTTGCAGCCCCTCCCAGGTCCCTTGATTCTATAATTCTAGGGAGACTCTACCAGAAAAAGGGTGGTCTGGAGAATGTGAGCAGTTGTTTGGATCACATCAATAGCCAACAGGATTCTGGCCAAAGAACTACAATTATGTCACTGTTACTAGTTTTATTTATATCTAGTCTCCACCATCACCACCTCACAAAATAGGACTCAGGGTGGCTTACAAATTAAAATAAATTCAATATAGCTAAAAATTACAAAAGGTTGCCCTTCAACTGCCATTGTCACTGTGACATAAGAATCTGAATCAGTACTACAATTAAACATAAGGAGTTTTTTTTTAAAAAAAGTACAGTTAAAAGCAATGCAGCGCCCTTTTAAAAAACTATCAGCTGAGGCCTCAATGTGCCACTTTACAATGATGGCACTACATTGCTCACACAAAATGCAAGTGTATTGAAGAACTGCAATGATACACAATGGGGCACAGTGCATGATGTTCTGTCATGCAACAAGGTCTACTGCGCAATGGGGCAATGCGAAAAGTGGGGATAATTTTCCAGTGAGGCTTAAAGCACCCATGACTTTCCACTGTTCTAGATTACTAGTGCCCCAAGACTCTGTTGGGACTGTTGTGCCGTCATTGCACAAGCCTGGAAGCTGTCACCAAAAAAGGCCCAGCCTCATATCCCCACCCGATGTGAAGGTGGCTGGACTGAGAAAAGGGGCTCTCCTAAGGATTGCTAAGTCTGGGTAGGCTCGTCTGGAATGATGCAGTCCGTCAGATAGTCCAGACTGAAGCTATACAGGGCTTTAGGCCATAAGCAGCACTTTGAACTGTGTGTGGAAGCAGACCAGTAGCCTATGGAGGGAGGAAGGGATGCAAAACTATTCACCCCCATCAGGCAGCTGGACACCTGTCTCAGCAAGCACATCAGTCACCCAGTTAGTCTTCTGCACTCAGGTGAGATGCATTCTAACTCTGCATGAAATATAATAATCGTGCCTTGTTTTCCATCTGTACAAAGGAATGGGTAAATGCAGTTTTACGCAATCTGATATTCTCTTCTATCCTCTTGTTTGGGGGTGTGTAAGTGCCCATCCTGCATTGGAAGCTGGAAGTTTTAAGTTGTCTCATGAGGAGTAGCAATGCAACCCCAGGAGGCTCCATTCAGACCTATTTGCCTGGCATTAAAACTCTCCCCCCTCCAGCCCTCCGTGCATGTTTCCACGTGAACATTTCAGAAAGGAGGAGCAATGGAGCATGGGAGCAGTGCGCTGAAAAGAACCAGGAGATGCAGGTGTATTAAAAATTGATATTTCAATGAGATAATTCTGCCCGCTCTGGCTTTTAATTGATTGCCGCAAAGAGAAGTTCCCTTCTTGGTTGTTGATAGGCTTTTTCTTAATTTGTGGCAAGCATTAATAATTTTTATAGCCAAGTAAATCAAGTTCAGAATAGTAGAGGTGTCCCTACAAATCATGCACACCAACCCAGACAGCGGCACACAGCAGAGTCTGGAGGACGGTTCAACAATCAAATAAATGGGCCAAGCTGCTTTTTGGAAGGTCATGAATGGCAGATCCTTGTCCAAGTGCTTTTTGGGGAAGCAATAGAGGACTCCAGGATAAACTGTGCTGCCATGCTATCTCAATATGACCTTAGCCATTTCCGCACTAGACTGCTATAGTGCTATTATTCCACTTGCAACATCCTATGGAATCCTGGGGTTTGTAGTTTCGGGAGGGGCCAGCTCAGATTGGGCGAAGTAGAACCAGAAGCTTTGGAGACTACTTCAGACATTTAATTTTGTGGAGGTGTGTGAAAGGGATCCAGTTCTCCTTTTGTGGTCAGATCCAGTGTGACTAGGCAAGAAGGTTGTGTTTTTCCCCAAACCCCAGTCTAGAAGGCAATAAAAATGACATAAAGGGTAGGTTTATTTGTATGTTCCCCTGAAGACGCAGTGGTAATTGAGGAATAATTGCAGTGGTTGAAGTGGCCAAGAGACCACCCAGAATTCTGACTTTTTAAAAGGAGGATCTCGAGCTAACCCTTTGTGTGTGTGGTATTTGTGTGTGTGTGTGTGTGCATGCGTGTCCACTTGCCTTCAAGTTGCCTGTCAACTTATGGCAACCCCACGAACTCTGTAGGGTTTTCTTAGGCAAGGAATACAAGGAGGTGGTTTTGCCAATTCCTTCCTCTGAAACAGAGCCTAGGGCACTTGGTATTTGTTGGTGGTCTCCCATCCAGGTACTAACCAGGGATGACTCTGGTTAGCTTCCAAGATCAGATGAGATCTGGTACCTTTAAGATATCTAGGCCTTTAACACTGTATCAATAGTATTTTCCTAATAAAGCATTAAATGTCAGAAAAGAAAACTAGAAGCACCTTATGGTCTACTGATCTTCATTATAACAACAGAGAGTAATAACTTTGTATAACAAGATCAGTGGGCAGAAAGTATTTCAAGAGAAAGTTTCCAGGACCAATGGCACTGAACAAAGCAGGTGTGTCCTCATTTTCCCTTACTCAAGGATCCAGACCATCGAGTTTCCTGTGTGTGCGTGTGTGTGTGTGAGAGAGAGAGGAAGGCTCCATAAGGCTGAGAACATTCCACTCCACCCCATGGACACAGAAGCCACTGGCCACTCTTGGCCACAAAGGCTCAAAGCGAGGCCAGCATTAGGCAAAGGGAGTCAGTCATCTCAGGCAGGTGGATTGGGAAGGTGTGAAAACTCAGAATCCTTCAAGATATTGTATTATTCCATATCTTCTGTGAAAAAGGGTGGAAGGTGGTTGCTGAATATTTTGTGGATCATTTCTCATTATTTCACTTTGTTGGCTTGCCTTGGGAACTCTGCAACTTGATGTTTGGGGGGGTACAGGGAAGGGAGTTTTTGCAGAGCTCTGGAAACTATACCTTAAAAGTAGCTTGTTCTTATTATTCATTATTTTGTTCAGCAGGGAATCTCTTGCCATTACGCTTTGCAATATTTAAGAAGCAGCTTCTTATGTCCCTGTTTGCTTCTTCCATTACTTTTGGTGAGGGGGACCCATAAGAGAATGGGGACCCATAAGAGAATGGGGAAAGTTCTGTCCACAGGCTCTGCTAGCAAAACATCTTAGGTCCTGAGACTGAGCATATGGAATATGTGAAGCACAAGTACAGGAACTTGAGTTTCTGAGACAGTGCAGAGTGCTTTCTTGTTTTTTCCAAGCAACCACAGTTCAGAACGGGCTTCTTTGAGAAGGGAGAATACATCTCTCACATTAGCGGTTCTGAAGCTTAGAAATTAAACCCAGCCATTCAAGTGAAAGTTGATCCAGGATCCTCTGGCCTGCTCCCCACCCGGCCTCCCACCCGTGGCGGGGCTCGCCTGCAACTCTAGAGGCAACACAGCGGCAGGCTAGGAGTTAAGGAGAGGAATGCTGAGCGCAGTCCGCCTGTCACTCACCCTGGCTGGGTCTGTTTCTTTTCCCCCTGCAGCTCCATCCATCTGCATTAAAGTGACAGCCAGCTTCAAGTTGGAGTCTGCAAGAGGCGGGATACTTCCTCTTGCCAGATGAGCTGGAGAGCAGGGAGTGGGGACGCAAGTCAGTCAGACTCAAACAGAGTGACTGCCCTTGACCCAATGCCTCCTTGGGTTTCATCCTCTCTAAAGAATGGGACTGCAATGGTGAAGTGGGGGGGGGCTTCCGTGTGCCTAGGCAAGGCAGTGAATTCTCTCCAAGTTTCAGTCTGAACATTAAAGGACCTATGGATGGTGCTGAAGCCAATCGCCACCTCGGTTCAGGAACTTGGCAAGCTCCACTAAAGTTCAGACTAAAGCCCAAGATAGATTCACCACCCCACTGACATGAGAGCCACCAGACAGCACTGTTGCCACTTTATATTTAATGCACTCTTCCAGGTGTATTAAATGCGTGGGACACTTATCCTTCCTGATCTTGGCTTTTGTCCTTCCTCTTCCCTACAGGATAGGACTACAGAGGCAAATCCCATGTCAGCAGGGTGGAGAATTCACTTCATTTTTTAGGTCAAATTTTAAGGGCAGTGTCCAAGATGTTGAACACTACATCCAAAGCAGGTTGTATAGCTCCTTTGCAGCTGGATCAGAAATTATGCCAGGTTTGAATAGATCCTCACTTTAAAGCAGGAATGGTTGTTGGTTCCCATTTCAGGGGAGCAGTGAATCCACTTTGGGTCTTAGTCTAAAATTTAAAGGTGTTGATCCAAGGTGCTGAAACAATTTTAGGGGGGCAGTTCAGTACCTTGAATAGCTCCTTTAAAATTTATACGAAATCTCAGTACGGGAGTTGCCCACCACAACCCTTCTATCACAGAGGGGTATAGGCAAAACCAAATCTTCAGCCTGGTTGCCAGCTCAGATTTCATTCAAGAGGTCAAGTGAGGAGATTTCAGGATGGGGAGAAGACACGTTCTCCAGCTCAACACTGTGTGGAACAGGGATGGGCAATGTTTGACCTCTCAGTTGTTGTAGGAACTACAGCTCCCACCAGCCTTGGCTAAGACCGCCCGCAGTCAAGGATGACGGGGAGCTGAGGTCCAGAGGGCGAACTGAGCCTTACATTCTCTGGAAAACCATAAATTGCCCACTGCTGGTGCAAAGGCTCACTTTGGGGAGAATTCCAGGATTAAATTGCAACAGGAAAAAGAGAGAAAAGGCAGCATCCCGTTTCAAACACCTTTACTGAGTTTGCACCAGAGTGGGAGAATTTACTTTTTAAAATGTGTCGCTCCTGCAATGCTAAAAATTTAGAGGCAGGAGGAAAATTTAATTGGGGTGGAATTCTTACTGAGGAGGAGGAAAGTCCTCATTTGGCTTTCCCAGCAGCTATACCCCAGGGAGAAATAAGCACGTTATTGCGAAATCCAATGTGTGTCCAGCACTCAGAAGTCCCACTGCAGTCAATGGGGTTCATTCCAAGCCAAATGGACACAAAATGGAAGCTTCAGAAAGCACCTATCAGCTTGGCAGATAACCAAGCTATAAGGTTGCCAAGTCTACACTCTCAGAAGGCTGCTGTGCTTTTAAGAGGGGCATGAAACAGACAGAGAGTTTTAATAAGTTCATCTTTCCTGCTCATCATCATGCCAGAAGAGCTAAAAGAGAAACAAGAAGAAATTGGTCGTGGTTAAAAAGAAATAAATTGCTAATATAAAATACTATAGATGTTGCAACTGTAAGGGTTTGATAAAAACATTCCAGCACACAAATATCCTCAAATTCCCATCTCTGTAAATCAGTCTGCCCCAACTTTGTGCTCTCTGGATGTGTTGGAGTACAGCATCCATCATCCTTAGCCAGGACGGTCAAGTACCATACTGGCTGGCGAAGGTGAGAGTTGTTCTCCAATACATCTGATGTATTGGATGGCGAAGGTGAGAGTAGTTCTCCAATACATCTGATGAATACCAAGTTAGGGAAGGATGTTGTAGACTCAATTTCTCTGGTTATTCCATCTATCCACCTTTACTCCTCCACCTTTTTCATTGCTGCAGAAACAACATAATTAAAATTAAAACAGAATCTGTAGTATGCTATGATTATCAAGGAGACAGCAAAATGCAGAGTACTAATTAAAAGCAGGGGAGGGGGAGAAAAGACTGTTTAGCTAGAAGGAAGAGGGACGCAATTCCAGTCAGCTTTCACAAGATCATCAGCATGTCCTTGTGGGATCAGATCAAAGGCCCGTATAGTCCAGGGGCCCTCGCGCACTACGCAATTAGGGTGTTATGATTCCGTTTCAGTTGCCATGGCTCCCACCTGGGGAATCCTCCTATTTGCAGTTTAAGGAAGGGTGCTTAGAATTCCCGGACTGCCATCACCATATCTGGAGGTCCATTGCCACCAACTTTGGGAGTTCTATTCAGTTGTTGGGATTGGCAAAATAATCGCTCTCTTTTTTGGAGTACAGTCCCCCAAATCCCCTACCCACCGGCAAAGCCTAGCAAACATTTCAGAGGTCCGCTGCCCCTAATCTTGGAAGTCCACTGAGCTTTGAAAAGTTACATTTTGGAGCTCCAGCGGTCAGACTTTTCGACCAGTATGGGCATGTCCTTGGGGGAGCAAAGGACAGAAAACTGGACACAGGTCTCAAAGTGCTGAAGGGACGACTTATGGGTAAGGCGCCCAATGCGTTTTGGGCTGCAGATGCTCTCACATACCTTCTTCGGGGGCGGATGGAGATTTAACTTTAGAACTCTTTGGACCTCAACAAGCAGGCGATGGAGTTTCGGGGCCGGAAATGTCTGAAGCCAAATGTCCCCCAGCCCCTGAAGGAGGCCCGTCGGAGCCTCTCCAGCCCGAAGCGCCTGGGGCATCTGATGGCAAAATCAGGGCGCCTCGAGGCGGGGGGGGGCTCCCGATTTTCCAGCTGACCTTATGGGGTCCTCCTGGGGTTGGGCTTCCTTGGACGGGGGGAGGCAACCTCTCCACTCGTGTTTCCGCTGGATGGGGGTCCCTGTGCGCGGGTCGCCCTTTCCCACCCGAGAGGAACTCGCGGTCGGCAAGGAGGGAGGCCAAGGGGGCGCGGAGAGACCCCCCATCCCTTGCCCTCTCTCTCCTCCTCCGTCTCCTCTTTCTTTCTGTCTCTTTCCCCTCCCGAAGGCAGGGCTGTCGAGGGAGCCGCGGGAGGCGAGGCGAGGCGAGGCGGGCCCGCCCCTCTCCTCGGAGAGCTGGGGCGCGGGGGCCGGGTTCCGACGTGTCTGGGGCAGATCAGAGGGGCCGGGCCGAGGAGCCGCGAGGCGCGCCGGCCAGGAGGAGCGCCCGCTTTCCCCGCCGCCGCCGCCGCCCTCGCCCGCCCTGGCGCCAGCCCCGGCCGCCCCGCTCCAGCGCCGCGGGAGGAGGAGAGCGAGGAGCCGTCGGAGGAGACGCGCCCCGGCGCCGGGATCCAGCAGCCGCGCGCCCGCCGCCGCCGCCGCAGCCTCCCCGGGTAAGCGCCCTCGTCCTTCTCCGCCTGGCCCGCCCGCCCGTCCGCCCGGGGAAGGGGACCCGCTCTCACGCCCCCGGCCACACGGCAGAGCCGTACCGCTTCCGGAAAGCTCTAGCCGCTCCGGCTCCCTCCTAAGAGAGGCTGGGAGTCCTCCTCCCGGGAAGGGTGGGAAATTCATTCCGCCCGCCTGGTGTGGTTGGACTGGATCATAGAATCATAGAAATGTAGAGTTGGAAGGGACCCCAGGGGCCATCCAGTCCAACCCCCTGCCATGCAGGAACCCCCTCCAAGCCCTCCCTTGGACAGATGGCCATCCAGCCTCTGCTTAAAAACCTCCAAGGAAGGAGACTCCACTACACTCCGAGGCAGCAGATTCCACTGCCGACAGCCCTGACGGTCAAGAAGTTGTTCCTGAGGTTCAGGTGGAATCTCCTTTCCTGCAGCTCGAATCCATGGCTCCTTGTCCTGGTCTCTGGAGCAGCAGAAAACAGACTTGCTCCATTTTCAACATGGCATCCCTTCAAATATTTAAAGCTCCCAACAAGCCCGCCGGTTAGTCCCTGGGGAGGGATGCTGGGAGCTGCAGTCCCGCAGGATCAGCCGCGCAGGTCCCACCCTGACTTAAAGCTTTCTTTGGGGGGCCTTCTAATGCGAGGGGGCAGGGGCGTGGAGTCAAAGCGGGTAAGTTCCACCGCAAACTGCGAAGCTCAGCTTTCTTTAGGACAAAGCTGTGGCGGCGGGACCGAACTGCTGAAACTGTGCTGTGTGGAGACAAGGGAGGCAAGTTCTTGATTGTTTCGTCTTTGCATGGGAGGACGAGTAGTTAAGGTAGTTTCCTCCCAGCTGCAAGAGGAAAAGAATATTACTCCACAGTATTTCCCCATATCTGAACATCATGTAGCCTCCTGGAGGAATTATTTTGGAGAGAGAGAGAAAAACACTTTTTCTGCACAAAATTGTGTTTTCTGCCCAGAAAACGGGGCAGATTAATCCCTCGGTAACACTTCAGGACCTTCAGATACCAGGAGAAAATTTCACAGAAGTTTTGCTGCTCTAGTACTTTTTCCCAGTGCGGTTTCCAACTATTGGGAAACCCATTTTTCAGTCTGGGAAAGAATAACTATGAATATTCTTCCCTTCGCAGGGGAATACACCACCCCAGGTTTTGCAGATCGTGTCCTGCTCCCCTTTCCAGCCACCTGAAGTGGAATGGCTCCTTAAGGGCACCCTGTGTCTTTTGGTTCACCGGTTTGCTCCTGCCATGGGGAAAAGTGGGGGCATGCGCATGAGAGCACATGGGAGGGAGCACTGCCCCATCTCAGGCTACAGCCCCTTGCCAGACCAGTTTCGAGGCGATACTTGCCTCTGTGTGCATGAATGCTTGCTTGTCTCCCCGGCACCACATTTCTAAGGAGTCTGGCTTGTGTCTGTTTGGGCATGCTTGTGTATTTCCTTAGCCCTGGGCTTTGCCTACCATCCTTGGGTCTGACCACCATGCTTTGACTCAGTACAACGGGCATCAGTTCCCACTGGCTGCAGAGAAGACGAGGTACTAGGAGATCCAGCCAGTCTGTGATCCCTGTCTTAGGGTAAGAGAGACAGTGCAGCCATAGTGGTTTGGAGACCACTGGAGACCAGGGTTCAGTTCTCCTCTTGGCCATGGAAACCTGCTGGGTGACATTTGGCACGTCACACATTCTCAGCCCCAGAAAACCTGGGCTAGTTTTGCCTTAGGGTCTCCTTAAGTTGGAAACGACTTGGAGGCATGCAACAACAACAAAGAAGGTGCTACAGTTTGTTTTTTAAATAATACCCTTCCTGTATTGTGTTGCTTTTGAAATGTAACAGCTTGAAGGCACACAACAGCAACATTATAATAAGCTGTCTCTTCCAGGCTGAGACACAGGTTTCCACACATTTGTAAGTGCTTATATTTTCTTTATCCACTCCCCTCCCAAAGCCTTGTTGTCGTTAGCTGCCATCAAGTCGACTTCAACTTATGACAACCCAACAGATGACGGACCGCCAAATCACCCTTTTCTCAGCAGCCCTGCTCAGGTCTTGCAAATCCAGGGCTGTTGCAGCTTCCTTGATTGTGTCGATCCACATGCAACGGGGTCTTTCTCTTTTCCTAGAATCATAGAGCTGGAAGAAACCACAGGGGCCATCCAGTCCAACCCCCCTACTATTCCTACTGCCTTCTGTCCAAGCATTATTTTTTTCCCCTTTGGGTCATTTTATGTCATGGTGTGCCCAGTTCAGTAGTCTCAGGCCATTTCCGCACTAGCCTGTTATAGCGCTATGATTCCACTTTCAACATCCTATGGAATCCTGGGGTTTGCAGTTTCGGGAGGGGCTGGTCCATCACACATTTAGTAGACACCCCCCCCTACTGATTCTCCCACTTCAAACAGCCTGAGAACTAATCTAAAATATTCAGAAGGTGCCAGATTGTGTCTCCTTGCATGATGCCACAAAAAGACCTGACTCCAGATGTATGTTTCCTGTTTATTGATTTCTTATTTTTCTGTCTGCTGATTTACCACCCAGCACTGCTTTTTCTCCAAGGAATTCAGATGGCATTCTGGTTTCGCTACGGCCTGATCACCCGTGAATTTAGTAGCAGCAGTGCTACTTCCCAGCTGCCTTATTTGTCAACTGGAAATTATATGTTGGCTGACTTTTGGTTATCTAGCTAGAGTAAGCCTGTATGAGCACCTGCCCTGAGCTCCGTTGTTTGATCCACAAGCCGACTGTTGTTTAGAGGAACATTAAGCAATGTGATGTTTCCTTTTCAGTCTGGTTTAACTCTGGGTTTGAGGTAGGCAAGGGAAAACCAGGTGATGGATTGCTTGAGGCTCAGTAAGGGCCGTGGGCTAGGCAGAACTGCACTGGTGCACTTTCTCCTTGGCTCTGCCCTTGTGGACTAACACAGTGGCTCTTAACCTGGGGTCTGTGGACACCTGGGGTCCCGCAAAGCCCAGCTGCTGGACACCACCAGCAGCCACAGGAATGTGGCAGCAGGGTATATGTGTGTGTGAGTGCCAAAACTTTTCCCTCATTTGGGAAGAAAGAAGCAGTTCAGGTGCACACACGTGCCTACCATTGTGCCCCTTTCGTCAGGGATACAGCAGCGGGGGGGTGGGCTCCAAGGGTCATCCAGTATCTGGGTGCAGATTTGAATCCTAGGCCGTTTCTGCATGAGACTTTTATAGCACTATGATTCCACTTTCAACATCCTATGGAATCCTGTGGTTTGCAGTTTTGGGAGGGGCTGGCCGGCTGGTCCTGAAACTGCAAACCCCAGGATTCCATAGGATGTTGAAAGTGGAATCATCGCGCTATAACCGTCTCGTGTGGAAATGGTCCTAGTGTCCAGAAGCCTTTAATAAATAAGTAAATATTTGAATAATTAAATAAATATCTGAGTATTTAAATCTTGAGTTATGTCTTAGGCAGTCCCCAACAACACATTATATTTACAGGATGTCTGCGGTAAAAAAAAAGTTGAGAACCACTGGACTAACATATTCAGGCACACCTAGCGTTGCTTCTTGTGTAGGCCAGGAGGATAACACCGGAGATGCAGAACTTGGCATGACATCAGCCAACCGTGAAGTTTTTCGTTTGTTTGCTTAGCTTGCTTGCTTGGCTTTGCCTTTGCTTTACTGCTTCTGAGTTTCCAGGCTTCTGGAATGCCACAGGGTCCTGTCAGGTGTGCTTTGAGGGTGCCTTTGCCTCTCCCCTCCTGCTATCCGCCTTGCTGTGTATGGGGCCCCTTTCGGAAGCATTTGCTTGCCTGCCTTCTTTCTTTCCCTCCCTCTCTCCCAGTCTCTGAAACTGGCCCACCCTGTTCTCGAATAACTCCCAGGGGGTAGTGGTCAGTGCATGGTGCCAGTGGTGTTTACACAGCCAGGAGTTAATTACTGCTGGTTATCTTGGGAGAAGCTATATTGTTATGTATGGGTTGCAGTAATAGCTCTGGAGCCAGAGTGGTTAATAACACAGCAGAAAACAACTGCTTTAGGGTTTGGGTGGGGTAGGGTGTGTGTGTAGGGGGGGGGGAGTTCTGCACAATCCTTTCCTCAGAAGGCATATTAACAGTCTTGCCAAAAGTGCAGAGGTCCTCGAACACGTGTGTGTGAGAATCAAGGGCTGACCTTTACTACAGACTTTGCCCAGCTGTGCAGAAGCAAGTGTGCAAAGTAAAGTGGGGAGGGAGAAGGAGAGAGGCTAGCTGGGATCCCTCTGTGTCGCTCTTCTGGCTGTTGGCTGAACAGGGGGAAAAAAGATCAGAAAAGGAGAAGGGTAGGTGATTCTGTAGGTCAGTGGTTCTCAAGCTTTGATGCTCCAGGCATTTCAGACTACAAATCCCAGAACAATGACCATACTGGCTGGGACCTCTGGGAACTGAGGTCCAAAACATCTGGGGGACCAGCACTTAAGAACCACTGCTATAGGTTTTTAAGCATGAAATTAGGTGTGAGTAACCCTGGACACACTGGAATCCTGCTGCTTGAGAGAAGAAGGGGCCGTTCTGGTGAGATGGAATGGGGCAACCTGCCCCCACAAGGCACCATCTTGGGGCAAACCTGCTTAAAATGCTACTGTTGGAGAAAAAAGAGAGAAGGGCCAAAAGGGTGCCTAATTTTGAAGCTCTGGGCCTAGGATTCCCTATTAATGATCCACTGGTGCTTGCTGGTTGCCCTGAGTTAACAGACCAGGGCTTACAGATGTTGCTTGGTTGACTTAAACTTCCATAATTCTTGCAGTCATCACGGCTGGGGATTCCTGGCAACTTTAGTCCAAAAGAAAGGTAACGCTTCCCAGTTCAGCAGTAAACTTGGTCGTTGCAGAGAAATGTTGTGTCCGAGGAGCCTAGCCTTTTAAAACAAGGAGTGAGAATCATGAGACCCTCCAGATGTTGTTGAAGTGAAGTTCCCATCAGCCTTACCAGCATAGTCAATGGTGAAGAGCCAATGATGCCCATCCCCTGTTTCAGATTCTGAGCAAATTAGGGAGACCGTAAAGCGACTTTTCTCTGTGAGGTTGTTCAGAAGGGCTTTGCCATTGCCTTCTTTTTGTGTGTGGATACATTAAATCAGGGATGGAAATTTGTGAGCCTGTGGATGTTGTTGGACTGTGATGTCTACCAGCCCCACCCAGTAGTCAAGAGTGCTGGAAGCCACAGTCCCACAATATTTGGATTCCCTCCTTGCATTAATTACACGTTGCTTGGCCGTGTCTGCTAGAAAGTGACTGAATGTGACTTAGGGTTGGGTAAGTCAGAAAGGACTTGAAATGACACAACAGCAGCAACAACCTGCTGAATTGGCTCCTGAATGGCAAGTCACACTGATATATAAATCCCAATGATTCAATGGGTCTGTTTAGCTGGAGATAAGAATTAGAGCGAGGTTGAAATATTTGGGAAGATTGTCCTTCAGTGTCAGTATCAAAAGTGTAGGCTCTTAAAATTTTCTTTCCTAGCCTTGATTCCTCCCATGTAGTTTGTGTGTGTGTGTGTGTGTTGTGTATGAGAGGCAGGCAGAGGAAAGAGAGAGAGGGAGAAAAAAAGACCCTTGTTTCAAAGCAAGCCATACAAGGATACCAGTTTAAAATTCCTTTCCAATTTGGGAGCTGGAGAATCCTTGGGAGGGATGGAGCCAGGTGCCACTTCCTCAGGCCTGTGACGGCCCCTCTCCTCCCTCCAGCCCGTGGAGGGGAAAAAAGAAAACACTGATAAAGACCCCGCTGGTATGGCCGGGTTGGGCTGTGCATCATCGCAGAGACAGGAAGGAGGCAAGGAAGTGGGAAGGAGCTCACAGCCTTTGATAAGGCTTGGCAAAGCTGGGCCAGGACAGAGACCAGAGCCAGATGGGTTTTACTGTCCGAAAGAAGAAGGCGAAGCTGATAAGATCATGGTGGGGTGAGGAGGGGAGGAGGAGAAATATGTCAGGCCTCCTTTTCCTCCAGGATTGATAGCAGAGCTGCCGGTGGCAAGGAGATAAGATGGCCCCTTCTTCCTTTGCTTTGTTTTACGGGGTTAATCCTGCAGGGCGTCTTTGCAAGAGGCCTTGAATAGCAAAAAATGTACACACACACCACATCATTTCAGTGGTTTGAGCATTGGAATACAACTCTGGAGACTCTAGAGACCAGGGTTCAACTCCTGATCAGCCATGTAAACCCACTGGGTGACCTTGGGCAAGTCACATTCTCTCAGCCTCAGAGAAGGGAAAAAAGGCAAACCAACAAAATCTTTCCAATAAAACCCTGTGATAGGATTGCCTTAGGGTCACCACGTCAGATATAACATGAAGGCACACAACAGCAAACAACAACTTGCTTTATTAAAAATAAGGTTCAATCCCTTTTTAATTAGGATACATTACTTTCCCTTTTTCGGATTTTTTTCCCCACATGCATGTTGGGAGATACGTTTTTATTTTAAAAAATGCAAATTGCTCTTTTGCATTTTTTCATCTTCCCTCAGAAAAGCAGGGATGAAACAACGAAATGAATGTTGAGGTTGACCCATATGTTGGAAGTCTAGTAGTCTAGATGAGGGTGTGAATTTGGACTCCCATGTCCTGAAAAGGGTGGTTTAAAATGGCTAAATGTGACCCCAATAACCTCTGGTAGAGGGAGGAGGCCATGGGCTATTTAAAGCCTATTTTGTACCTTCTCTGCCCATTTTAGGCCTGAAGTAGCCTTTTCTTTTCTTTTTCTTTTCTTTTTAAAAAATGCTTGCTTCACTTTTTGAAAAAGGTGGGGCAGTCTTGACTCTCAGCAGCTGCCCATTCCTGAACTATTGTTATTGTCATCTTTATTTATTAGTTTCTTTTCCCAAAAAACAGGGACTCAGGGTGACTTGCAAATAGCCCTTCCCTAAACTGCAAACCCCAGGATTCCATAGGATGTTGAAAGTGGGATAATAGCACTATAATAGTTTAGTGTGGAAATGGCCTTAGTTTCTACCAAGAGCAGGTCTTTAGTGCAGCTAATGAGTCCTGCTTATTATGAAAGATGGCCTTCAGAGGAAACATGATTTCAACCCTTGTCCTGGAGCAACAAAACGCTCCCTTTTGAAGGGAAGGGACCATAAGAAGTCACAACCATTCTGCTAATTTTGCGAAGGTTTGTGTAATGAATTTCACTGTCCCCATTGATACAGCATCTGGTAGCAGAATGATGCACAAAACCAAGGCATGAGGTATATTCCTGCCAGCTAAGGACCTACAATCCTGTTCCTGAGGTCAATACAGGTCAGGCATCCCAGTATGCAGCCCCAAAAAACCTCTGTTTGTGCGTGCATGTGTATTTAGCCCTGGAGTCTGCAAGCAAAGAGACTGGTGTTTGGCTTTGGAGTGAATCTGTTGGTTTTTGTACTATTATCTCCGCATGAATTATTTAATGCAGCAACTCTGCAACTCATTGTGCAGAGAGCGGCTCCAGCTGGGCGGACGCCTTTGGTGTGTTGATGGAGGCGGCATCGAAAATCACAGAGATCGGAGCAGGGGCGGAAGAAGGGGGCGGGAGAGGCAAAGAGGTGTTTGCTTTCAGTCCAGGCGTGGGAGAGCCCTCTGACTCTTTAAAAGAGACGTTGGTTTAGAGGAGATTAGAGCGGCATGTGGAGGGTGAAAGGGCGGCAGGAGGGGTGATGGTGAGGGCGGATTCGTTTTCAAAATACGTGGAGTCAAGGTCATCCGCTGAAATGGAGAAGCAGTGGGTTTCTCAGATGAAACAGGACCATCGGTTGGGGACTTTGGAGTTGACATTGGTGACCTTGGGACCTCAAGGGGCTGGAACTTGACCTCCTTGGCAGACAGAAGGGAACAAGTAGAGTCTGAGCCTAGTATTCCAGTGCGTCATGCTCCTATTCTGCAGTGGGCCAGTAGCTTGCCATGCTCTCTTCCAAAACACTCCAAAACCCTCTTCCTTCCAGCCCTCCACATTGTCCTGTAGCCACTGAGCATGCTCAGTCCTCTTTGGGCCAGCTTGGGGTGTTAGTGGTTTGTCCCATCTTAAGCTTTACTTCTACCTCCTCCCCCAAAGAATTTTCAGGGTTGGCAGAATCGCCTCTGTCCTTCTCGATGGCCACTTTTTGGATCTGCTACTGCTAGCACTCGCCAGCTTGGTTTGCCGTGAGAACAGCGGTTGGGAAGGAGCCTGCCCATTACAGGGACCAAAGTTCATGTTCCTACTGCATCCTCAAATGCAGGGGCGGGCAATTGGGAGGGCTTCATTGGCCTCCCAGGTCTTGGAGGGCTGCTCCCTCCACTGCACCCCACCACAAAAAATTTCCACAGGGTGCAACCACGGCATAATGCTCTAGATGTGTAGGGCCCCTGGAGACATCCCAGTATATAGCTCAGCCTCTCCTGCTTTTCTGGTTCCCAAATGATTGGTTGGGTTGGTCGTCTGCAAGGAACTGTGTTCCCTAGAGCTTTGTTTCTTCAGCCATGTAATGTAAGGCACTGGCAGGGTGTTTCCCCACAATGTACCAGGGACTGGCACCATGTTTGTGCCCATTGGCGTCAACTGTTTCTTTCTTTTCTGGAAACTCTCTACACACAGGCTTCCAACAGCTCGCAGACCAGCACTGGTCCACAGATCACCACTCTGAGTAGCACTATCCTATAATAAACTGCCATTCCCCACCCTTCCCTTTTTTGTCTTTTCCTCCTCATTTCTGGGCTTGATGCTTTGGCTCTCCCTTAGCATTCCATCTGGCACAGCAAAATCCCCTTTTTTCTTGTGAGGGCAAGTATCCAGCCACAAGCGTCCTTATTTTCCCAAACGCTGTGTGGGGCCCTGGCCGCAGAGGAGGAGACACTGCTGTTTTGGAAGGCTGCCTGCAGCTCTTGCAGAAGATGCTTCCCAGTTTTCCCTCCTCTCCAGACAGCCCCTTATGAACCAGAACAATGGGCAGCTGGACCTTTTAGCCCTGATTCTGGTCCTTTAGCCCCTTTCTGCCTCCATCTGAACTGGTAACAAATGATTTTAGGGGCCTTTCCGCACTACACTGTTATAGTGCTATTGTTCCACTTTCAACATGTGGAATCCGGATTCCATAGAATGTTGAAAGTGGAATAACAGCACTATAAGTGTAGTGCGGAAAGGGTCTAGGTAGCAGTGGTGTGAGCCTTGTTTGCCCCAGGCCTGTTTTGGGGCTGCTGATTCAAGATCCTCTGGCTGGCCCCTCCTGAAACTGCAAACCCCAAGATTGCATAGGATGTCAAAAGTGGAGTGATAGCACTGTAAGAGTCCAGTGCAGAAAGGGTCCTGGTCTCCTGCAGTCCTAGTCCAACATGCAAATCATTACACCACACTGGTCCTAGCAAATTATTAATATCCCTCCTTTTTCCAAAGCCTGGAACTCAAAAATGACTTACAAGGGGACTTATGAGTGCTGATGTTGTAACAACATTGATGAAGATAATAATGATGCTTCTGTGGCTAATTTTGGCCAATCCAGGGACTAGTCTCATACCCCCAGAACTGTTGTGAAACTGCCTGAAATAACCCCATCCTTTCAGAAACCAGATAAGAGGAGCTGTGAATGATATAGAAAATGAATCACCATTCCTTAAAGCTTTTTCTGAGTGGAAATTAACTCACTACTCCTTAAAAAAATAATTAGATGCCCAGGGAAGTTTTAATGGTCTGGGGCCACACACACACAAAAAAAAGCCTTGGGTGCCATACACAGCCCAGAACTTCACATTGCCCACCCCTCCATTAAGTCTACTCTCCCAAGATTGATCTGCACTTTACCAACCATTTCCAAATAGCTTGTTTGGAGATAAAAGTGGAGGGGACTGAGAGAGACAGACCGGGAGAAATTATGATGGATGGATAGATGGATGAACTGAGGGCTAATTCTGGCAGATGCTGACGGTTGTCTTTTGAAAGAACCACCTTTTCTGCTGAGGTTGCACCCTCCAAAAGTCTTATTTCCTGCTCCTGAGGTCCTCCAGACAATTGTTCAGAGAACATTGACGTCACACGGGGTGTGATATCATGATGCAACTTCTCTGTATATGTGTTTGCTTGGTCCAGTTCAAAAAAACACTTTGTGGAGCTGGAGGGGATGGAGTTGGTAAGAATTATCACAAAGTGAAGCCAGAGTGATGAAAGGATAGTCCTGCCCTGTTCTTCCACATTTTAACAGTCTTTTCCTCTTTTTCCGTGCCCTATTCCATAACTATCCCACTCAGCTGCCACTTTTTAAACACTTCATCCTGATGCATCCTTTTGTTTTTCTCCATAAAAGTCCACTGTTACCAAAATTGGTGCAAGGAAAAATTCATTTCTAGGCATCAACACAGACAAGGACAGGAGGTGGCTTGGCATCGGATTTGGCCAGAGCGAGTTGGGGAAAATATCTCTCTCATTACTAGGTTCCAATGTAAAGTAATTTTTTCCATTCTTCTGCCTGCAATTGTTTCCAACTCCTCTCCTTAAAACTAAAGTCTGTTACACTGCAATGAGAATGCCACGGAGACAGTTCTGTCTTTCTTCCCAGCCCTTCCCCTTTGTCCTCTTCCGGCTGTCACATTTCTGGCCTCCACTCCAAGCCTGCTCATTACTTTAAAGGTTCTCTCCTTCTCCTCCTCCACCATTCTTTTCCTTCCTCACATTCTCTGATCTGCGCAAGCTGTTTTTTCCCCCTGTTCCTTTGTCTTCTGTCTGACTTTGCAATCTGGGGTGAACGAATATAGAAGAGAGGTGGACAAAAAGGTGTCCTTCCACAAAGTGTGGCCCAAAGCTGCTTTTGCATCCCCCCTACTCCAATTCAATTTAGCCCTAAAATGGCCATTTGCAACCAGATCCCGTCTGATCTTGGCAGCTAAACAGGCTCAGCTCTGGTTAGTACTTGGATGGGAGACCGCCAACAAATACCAGGTGCTGTAGGCTCTATTTCAGAAGAAGGAACTGGCAAAACCACCCCTGGGGATTCCTTGCCTAGGAAAACCCTATGAAATCCTAAGGGTTGCCATAACTCAACAGGCGACTTGAAGGTATAAACACACCCATATGACAACAAGTGGGAAGAAATGCTCATTTTCTCCACAGCAGGGGGACGACTACTGTAATTGTTCATTCTTGCATGCGAGGATGAAATAGTTAAGGATTTGCATTCCCGGTGCAGAAACCTGAATGGATGCACAGGCAGGAAGGGGGCTGCTGGAATCCGTGGCTTCGGCTTTTGTTCTTGCTTCTCAGCTGTGTGCCAAGCTGGTTGTGCTCATCTGTTCCTCATTAGGGAACCAAGGCCTCTGGTTTAGTAATTAACGCTGTCAGAGTGACTCGCGGGGGAGGAGAAGAGGCTGGCATGGGGACCAGCATCCCAGGCTTCACTTTGAAATCTTCCTGACAGCCCTTGTGCGGCTCCACCCCCACCCCCCAAAAATGAGAGATGTCAGGAAAGCACCAGGAAACCCAAGCTTTTCTTCCCTTTTCACAGTCAGGGGTTTCCAAAAATCTTTACAGTCATGATATCTCTACAGGTTCCTGGATACAGTGTGTAGTCCAGAAGGGAGCAAACTAGGACTCTCTAGGAGGGAACTGTAAATCCCTGGATTCCATAGGATGTTGCAAGTGGAATAATAGCGCTGTAACAGTCTAGTGCAGAAATGGCCCATGAGAGGAAATATCCCCCACTGCTCTTACACCCATAAATATTATGTTAAAATTGATATATGCATATATGCACACAACCAGTGTTCAATCTGTATGTATGTGTGTGTAGGATACCTTTTGATGCTACCTTTTGAAGAAGCCTGATGCAACCAGATTGCAATGTCATTAGTAGCAGATTTCATCTCCAGTGCTCACAGTTTCCATGCTGCTGTCTCTTGGGATTTAATTAACCAGCTAGGTAAAATTAAGGGGTTATTTTAGCTTTCGTCTTCATAGTCTCAGTGCTTCCAATTCCCTGCTCACATCTGCTTGAAGCTCAGTGCAGTATCATCCTCCTCCACTGTGGCTCCCTGTAATTGTGTTGGACTACACCTCCCATAATCCTGCTTGAGGATGATGAGAGCTGTAGTCTGAGAGATGGAAAAGGGTGCTAGGAGATCAAAGCTTGCAAAAGTGTATAAAGTTGCATTCGATTCTTCCTGCTGTGTTGCTAATGCTGCCCTGCTTATGGACCAATCTCACAACAAAAGCTTGCATGCTAAGACTGAAAGGGTATTTCTTCGCTACATAGTTAGACCATGTTGATACCACTTTAGCTGTCATAGCAACATCTTATGGAATCCCGAGATTTGTAGTTCAGTGAGGCACTTATAATTCTCTGTTAAAAAGAAAGGGCTTTCTTGGCAAGATTTGTTCAAATAGGATTTGCTTTTGCCTTCCTCTGAGGCTTAGAGATTGTGGCTTGCCCAGAGTTACCCAGCAGGTTTCCATGGCTGAGGAGGGATTTGAACCCAGTTCTCCAGACTCATAATCCAATGCTCAAACCACTAAACCCACACTGGCTCTCTGAATGATCGTTATCTATTGAAATTGGAAGTTCTGATCTGTATGTTTTAGGATCCATGCAACAACATGCTACACACATGTTGCACCCAGAAGCTGGCTATCTGAGGCAGACCCAGGGACCCCATAAGAATGCCCAGAGGGGAGATGCTTTTCTCCAGGGAGTGAATTCTATGCAGTTTGAGTTGTGGTATGAATTGAAGTTTGGGGTAGGAGCAGGATATTTGGACGCATGAGTCCAGTATGCACACAAACAGCACAACAGCTGCAAGAAATAAAATGCAAAACTTTGCTTTCATATCTTGAATATTCTTCTTTTAAAATATTAATTTAAAAACTATATAATTTTAAAGGGAGACATTTGGAAATACATATCTCAGAAACCCCAGAACTGTTTGTAAGGTAGTGTGGGGGCTGAACATTAGCAGGCAGGTGACTATTAATTTTGCCTACTTGCAAATTATTTTCCCCATTTGTTACCACTGAGACATCTTCAGATATAAAGATTCCTTGCAAACTCAGGGTATACTCAGAGTTCGCTTCATATGTTCAGGGCAGGTTACTCCCAAGTAAGTGCATGTAGAATGGATTCCAGGCGACCCTTGGAGGACTCAGCAACGATCACTGTCTTAATATTTCTTAGTGCTGCATCTTGGTACACTTCTGATTGAAATAGCCTGAGGAGGATCGACTACATCAGAGTCTTGGTGGACCAATTTTGCCAAATCATTTTGGGGATGGGGGCTCGACTTCTCTTAGCCCAATCTTGAGGGGGCTAAAATTCTCCCACTGCCACTATTCTAGGACTCATGTACTATCATTTTGGCAATTCAGACTGCGTGTTTTTTACTGCCTTGGGCAACCTGGTGAGACTGTAGGGTCTGGAAGAGTAGAAGAGAGGTAGAGAACATTTGAAAGATGTGCTCATTTGAAGTGACTATTCAGACAGTACAGAAAATGCACCGAGTTCTCCACAACTCTGCCTTACAAAGGCCAACCCTTGCCTTTTGGGGGCTGGAAGAAAATTCCAAGTATTTCTCTCCAGGTTGGCAATGCAGAATTAGAACATGTTATCCTTTGCAATCAATTACACTTTTTAAAAAGATTTTTTTTTCCTGCTTGTTGAGCCTGTTGTAAGCCTTTCTTTAAGAATCTGGGCTCTCAAATTCCTGGTGGGTTAAAGGCTGGGCTGTTCCATTTTCCTGCCTGTCGGCTACGAAATCCACCTTTTCTTCTGAATGGTTTAGTCGAGTGAGGGGGGAGGATGGGAAGGAAGGAAGAAGGGGTGGAGGGGCAAAAAAAAACAACCCACGAGCAAGAGAAAGATGTCACAATCTCTAATCTATCTGTCATTTTTATTTTTCAGCAAAGAAGAGGAAGCAGCAGCCTTCGAGCTTCCGATTAGAACAATGCTGAGGAAGAGGGGAGGGGAGCCGACCGGCCTGCTAGCAAAAGTCTGAAAACAGGTGAACGGCAAAGGAGCAGAGAGAGAGGGAGAGGAAAGAGATTAACGCTGCTGCCGTAGAGGAAGCGCAGAGGTGCCGCGAAGAGCCTCTTTGGCTCGGCGGAGGCGGATCCTGGCTGTGCCGCTGTGGCGGAGCCATGGCTACGAATTTCAACGACATCGTCAAACAGGGATACGTGAAAATGAAGAGCAGGAAGCTGGGGGTAAGTGTGCAGGCGGGTGGGGTGGGGTGGATTCAGTCCATTTTGAGTCTTTGTGGAGGTGTGGGCAGGTGTGAGCGGCCAGGGAAACAGCGTGAGCCCTGGCTTTTGTGTGGAAGGATTCGTTGCTTGAGCATCTCTCAGTCTTCGCTTCCTCCTGTCTCATTCCTGGTTAGGCTTCCCTTAGTCCCTGCTGGTTCTGTCCCAATAATGTGAATCTGGGTCTGGCAAAGGGGCCAGAAGCTGGTCATTTTCTGGCATTTGATGTGGCTGATAACAGCATCCCTAGATTTAGTGGTGGAAACATCTAAGGCGGCTTTGTATATTTGTCCAGGAGGGTTTCTTTCCAGGAAGCAAGCTGGTTGCAGATGCTGAAACTCATGGGGGTGGGGGGCAGGGGAAGCACTGTGTATATGTGTATTTTGTGGATATCTATAGCATGAATTAGCCCTCTCTGGCTATGAGGATGGCTTGCAATATTCTGATTTTGGATGCTTCCGTGGCACACCCTTCCTCTGGGGACTCCACAGCGCTTAAGCTTGAATGGCTTATGCAAGTATAGTAAGATGTTTTATCCTCACTGTTTTTCTGTGGCGGGAAAGCAATTGGGAGTGGGCTGCATTTCATTGCATTGCATTGGTTATAGTGTTTTGGCTGTTCTTAATGGGTAAATTTCCACACATGTTTTTTAATAATTTAACTGCTGCTGCTCCATATCTGTAGAAAAAAGTGGGCTAGGATTTGGCTGGGGAGGGTGAAAAACTATTGAGAATTGTTGGCTTCCCTTGTTCTGTCCAGAGCACTCAGCTACAGTGCCATGTTGTGGCTATATTTTTGTTGGGCGCCTCTGGCCCACATGGGAAACCAGCTCAGAGGATGCCACCAAACGCCAGCAAGATCTCTCTCCTTTTCTGTCTGTTGAGGCATCTTGCCACAAATCCCAGGAACGATTACCTCTTGGAGCTTGGCTTGTAGGGGGAGCCTTTGCTGGGAGTTTCTGAGCATTTCTTGTTGGCAAGAAGGGCATCTATGATAAGAAAAACAAGCATTCTTCTTATTCTTCCTTATTCCTACCTGGATTTTTAATGGGTTTTTTTCGGGGGTGGGGGGTAAGTGAACTCTGTAGGAGGTTGTGCCCAACAAAAATTCACATTTTCTGTGTGAATAGATAGATAGATAGATAGATAGATAGATAGATAGATAGATAGATAGATAGATAGACAGACAGACAGACAGACAGACAGACAGACAGACAGACAGACAAATAGAGAGAGTAATTAACAAATAGAAAATAGTAGGATGCAGTTCATCACTAATATATATGAGTACGTACTGATATATACTGTCTGTCTGTCTGTCTATATCTTGGACTGAACTACTAAGTGCTGTTTGTTAATCGGTGCAATGTGGATATGTATTAGCAATTAATTGTATTCTACTGGGATCCATCACAAACTTATAGGAAGAGTTGTTGGACTGCTTTTAAATCATCTAATCGTATGTCTCTCTCTCAATCTCTGTCTTTATATACCTGCCCCCTAAAATGCATTTCCGGGTCCTGCTTCCAGGTTTCCCTGCTGTTGTATCAACAGGCTAACATTGAGGTTATGATTGGATAAATGGTCCCCGTCCTCTATCCAGGGCCTTGGGAAAGAAGGGTGTGTTCATTGGCATATTCTTATGGCTAGATTTCTGCTTCAGGTTCGGTGGCTGCATCAGGGTGGCAAAAAGGTGTCACAACATGGTCCCCAGTGGTCCATGGAATGTACTCTAGTTTGGAAGTCAGAACGATGATGGAATTGCAGGACAGTGAGATCTTATTCTGAGCTCAGAGGAAGGAAGGGAGCAAAGAAACTAAAATATCTTGAAACGGAAGGAGGGCTGCTTCCTAACCATAACAGTTTACAACTTCAGGATGTAGCAGACTGTACTCTTCCTTCCTCCACATCTTGTGCTTGAACAACTCCAGCGCACTTTCATCTGGAGAACCAGAATGAACCTGCTTTAAAAGTTGAGCCCAAGGCATGGCAGAGACAGAATTACTCATTTTCATCACTGCAACAGCAGCAGATTACTGTTTAAATCCTGTAATGATTCCCTGCTCAGCCATGGAAACCCACTGAGTAACTCTGGGTGTGTCACATACTCTCAGCCCCAGAAAACCCCATGATAGGTTCACCTTAGGGCCACCATAAATCGGAAATGATTTGGAGGCACACAGTAACAAATACCTCTAGAAATCTTACCAATGTTTGACTGTAACTAGAAACCACTCCGTTCCACTAGTATTTTTGCTCTTACTCATTCTGTTGTTTTTGAAATGTGGCACTGTTACATTCTTGCACAAAAAAGTATGGCCATTTCCGCACTAGCCTGTTGTAGCACGATGATTCCACTTTCAACATCCTCTGGAATCCTGGGGTTTGCAGTTTCGGGAGGGGCCGGCCTCTATAGAGTTGGAAGAGACCTCAAAGGACATCCAGCCGGCCCCTCCCGAAACTGCAAACCCCAGGATTCCAGAGGATGTTGAAAGTGGAATCATCGCGCTACAACAGGCTAGTGCGGAAATGGCCTAACTAGTTGCAGGTAACTGTGTTAGTTGTGTCACATATTACTTCCAAGCTCTGGTTCCATTCAAAGTGATTACAGGGAATTTTTCCCCCTCCTTCTCTCATAACACTAAAATGCCAGACTCCTCTCATGAAACTGATGGGCAGAAGGTATTCAAGGAGAAAGAGAAAAGAGTAAACATTGCTACCCCAGTCACCTCCTACTGGAGATTTTTTTTTTTTTTCTGGTGAGAAAAGGGAAATTCTTTCTCCTAGAAATCTCTAGAAGCAGTGATTTTCCTTCTGAATAAGGTACAACCCCATCCTTACCTTTAGAAAGCTAATTCCCCCCTCCCACATTTCTATAAAATTGGAGATAGAATTCTAGTATACTTTCAGTTTCTTCTCCTTCCTTCCTTTCTTCCTTCCTTCCTTCCTTCCTTCCTTCCTTCCTTCCTTCCTTCCTTCCTTCCTTCCTTTTGATTTCACAGTCTACTAGACGTTACCAGCTGGAATTTTGACTGCTTAGTGCTTTGGATTCCATCCCAGAGTTTAGGGAGAAGTGAGGTCTCCTTAGATAATTGTGACCTATTCAAGGGAATAGGGAGGGGGAGACTCAGTCTCTGCAACTGTGCTATTGTGATCCTAAGTATAGTGATGTCAGTTGATTTGGGCAGAATCACACCCCAGCCCCTCTCTCGCTCGTGGGACTACAGTGATTTTCTTTTTGCAAAGGTGCCAAATCTCCATTTGTTTGCCTTAACATTTCCTAGTCCTTCTTCCTTCTTTGTCTTTGATTCTGCTATTATTGTTGATGGTACTATTATTCAGCTCTGCCATTATTGTAATTGTTGTTGGTATTGCTATATTTTGTTGGATCAATATGACTGCAGGAGATATCAGCTTCTAAACTTTGCTCGCCACCAAATTCATTGCCACAAGATGTCACAGTGGGCACTTATGCAGATGGTGTTAATAAATGAGAATTAGGCAAATTATGGAGGAAGACAGGCCAGTCAATGGCCACCAGTCATAATGGTGATGGGTACTGAGGAAGTTCAAATGCCAAATGCTTCTCAGCACCAAGAGCTGAGGAACAACAAGAAGGGGGAAGGTTGCCTTCATGCCTTACTTTTGGGCATCTTGTTGGCTTCAAAATCCCACTCTATGGATCTTCAGGATTTAAGTTTTCATATTTGCAGATTTCTTGATGTGACAAGGCTCATTGTGAGGTTATTGGGGTGAGAGAAACCTACTCTAATGAGGTTCCTGGGACTTGTAGAATGTGTTTCTGATAGCTGCCCATTGCCTCTTCTTGACCCTAAATGCAGGTTGGAAATTGTGGGTCCCCTGGGCACATTTTTTGGCCCCCAGTCCTCCCTCCCCAGCCCCTCAGATTCCTTCACTTAAAAAAAAAGACTTTCAGAGGTTCTTGTGCCCCAAAATGTGATCAGGTGCTACTCATGGAGGCCTCTAGGGGTAGCAGTTGCATTAAAGTAATTTCCAGATGCAGCTTGGGGCAAAAATGGTGGAGTGCAGCTTGCTAAAGGACAGAACGTGTCCCCTGCACTTGCCGTGGCTGTCCACCCTGACCTAAACAGACAAATATGGCCAAGATTCTTGTTTGCTTACCAGCTTGAGCTGGCTGCAGAGCAGGTTTGGCATCTGAGCTGAGCTTTCCATCACAGCCAAGTTTCCCTTTCCAGGGAACCCTCAGAGAGCAGTGGCATGGCCCCGGTTTCCGTTGCCAAAGCAGCAGCAGCCCCCCACCCCACCTCATGACTTCTGCATGACTTCTCAGAGTCTTGCTGTGCTTCAGCAGTCTCTACGCCCTCCAGGGATTTGCTCCAAATCAAAGATATTTAGATCTGGAGGTCCTTGATGTTTGTTGATGGCACAGCAGGGAAGGGCAGTGTCTTTTCCTATACTTCACATGGCTAGAGTTCGGTTGAATCTGCACGTTTGTGGGATTTCTCATTTCCCTGAGAAATCTCATTTCCCTGCATGTTTGTGGGATTTCTCATTTCCCTGAATGTTCGGTTTGGTCCCCATTCATAACTATTTGCAATGATGGCAGAATTAATTTGAAAAAAGGGTGAGCCTGCTGAAAAAAATGTGCATACATTTTTGTGTGCATTTCCCTTATTATATATGTTTTAGTACATGCTTTCCCCCTTCTAGAAGAAACTATTCTTATTTTGTGTGCATTTTCCTGAATAGGATGCATTTGTGTCATTTCCCCTCATCTACATATTTTTGTGTGTGCTTTTTCTTAACAAACATGTTTTTGTGTGCACCTTTCTTTCAATCAGCTCAGAACTCTAGCCATGTTGACTAAATGGTGATAGGAATTTGGGGTAGAACAACTCTGTTTGTTGTCCCTGCTTTAAAGGGTAGCTATGAAGACAAAAATAAAGCATTTCGTTATATATTTATAAGTAAAAATATCAAGGTCCATGGGAAGCTGTTGGTTCTTGTATCAGTGGGTGCTGAATCCGTGAGAAGTTCTAATCCAGCCTTTAAAAAGGCTCTCCATGGTGCTGCTGGATTTATTTAGATATTGGGTTCAGCACCTTGGAGAGTGCTTTTAAAGCTTTTAAAGCCTGGGTTAAAATCCAGAGTGCATTTCACAGCATTTTTGAGCCAGCTTGGCAGGTTTTTCTTGGCAAAAAAGGCACCCCAAAAATCTTTTTAAATAATTTTGGGCTTAGGGGGCATTGGGGGCTTCGGGGGGGGCTTTAGGAGTCGCACTCTGGGGCCAAAAGTAGCCTACAAGCTGCACTTTTCTGACCCCTGCTCTGCCCCTGGTATGGGGCTCAGTGACAGAGAAATACGATGGAGGAGCTTTTCAGGAAGATGTTAGATAGAAGCAGCTGTAGATCCCCCATAACATTAGCTGAGCTCTCCTAATCCCAGTATCAGCAGCATCATAGTGCCAAAGGCAATGGCTACAGGGAGTACTTAAGTCCTCTAATACAAGAGCTCTGCTGGCTGCCGGTCTGTTTCCAGGCACGATTCAAAGTGTTGGTCATGACCTCTAAACCCCTGTACAGCTTAGTTTTGGCTTATCTGAAATACCATGTTCTCCCATATGAGCCTGCCCAAACTCTGGAGGGGAGGCATGTCTTCCCACACTCACAGGTGTATCTGGTGGGATAGCAAAAGAGGATCTTCTCACTGGTTGCTCCCAGGCTCTGGAACTCCTCTCCTAGAAAGTTTAGACTGGTCCCCTTCCTGCTGTCCTTTTGTAGATGGATAGAGGTATTTTTTTGTTTTGGCAGGCCTTTGAAGGGCTGATTACTCAGGGAGAAAGGGCTTTTCATGTGCTAGGTGATTTATATTTGTTGTTCTGCTTTTGGTAGATTATTCTCTTAACTGTTTTTAGTTTTATTGATAGTTTAATTTTAGATAGATAGATAGACAGATATAGATAATTAAATTCTGAAAATTTTGTTAGTTATATCGTTTCTTAGATAGACAGACAGACAGACAGACAGACAGATAGATAATTAAATTCTGAAAATGTTGCTAGCTATATCGTTTCTTAAAACCACCTTGACTGTGGAATAGGGAGTATATCAATATGATCAATCAATGATCAATGATATCAATATGATCAATAAATATGATCATGGCGGTGGAGTGATGCTGGTGTTGATGCTGGTGATGCAGAATAGTTTGCCTAATACCGAGTTTGTGGCAAAATGATCCACTATGTCTGGATTTCTCTGGTGGTGGTAGAGGTGGGTGGCAGCACTGTGATCCAGTGTCAGATGTGGAGACACCCTATAAATCTCCCACAATACTCAAGAGTGGTGCTTTGTTGGAGGATATTGTGAGTAAATTAAAAAATCAGTTTGATGTGGCTCAGTGCAGCCAAGTGTTAGTCTAGTGGTGAGTTCTTGCCCAAGAGCTCCCAGCCCTTACTGAAATCTGTCACATGCAGCAGGTGCTTGCAGACCTAGTTGAAATTTGACCCATGGATTTCTTAGACTCTGTGAAACATTTCAACTACCTCAGAGCCCAATTTGGTAATGCAGCTTGTGTACTTCACCCAGTGTGTGAAGTCACTGGGGTGGTAAGTCCCTTCTGGGTTTTAGTCTGAACTATAAAAGAACTACTCAGGGAGCTGAACACTATCCCCAATGTAGGTTCAGCACCTTGGGTAGTGACATCAGAGTTTGGTCTAAAACCTCAAATGCCCCACTGGCGTCAGAGACACCATCTGCTACTGGTACCACCTGAATTTTACCTCTATCTTTGCTGATATAGAGCTTCTCCTGTTGTCCTATGCTTCTTCTCTAAACCAGCTCAGGATTCTGTGATCTTTGAAAAAGGCGCTGGGCAGTTCTCCAAGTCTCAGCCAGGCATCTTTTAGTCAACAGAGATAGAAAGAACCCATTAATGGTGCATCCCAGCAAGCTGAAAGCTGATACCTGAAATGCATCTCCTCTTCACTGAGGTTGCAGTCCCTATCTTCAAGCTGCAGAGAGGAATGGGAGGTGGGGCAGGGAGAAGGGATAATGCCCAATCCATGGGGTGGATTTGGGGCTTTTCTTTCTTGTCCTGTCTTCTCTTACCTGATGAAAAGTTCTGGAGCGCTCATAAGCTAATGCCACTTATGTACCACTTCAATATTTAAGTAGCAAGAAGGCCACAGTTACTTTGAGTTTGCAAGATTTGAGCAGGACAATTGATAATTGGGGTTCTAGGAGATCTCTTATTAAAAATTCAGCTTGTATGTCATTGTAATCACTCCTCCTCTTCCTTCTTCTGTACAGTAATTAACTTGTCATGGAATCAACCATTGTGAGGGATGGTGGGTGGCTTGCCCCCCCCATCCCTTTTGCAGCCTGGTTCTGCCCATTTCTCTGATCCCCTGACAGAAGGAATATTGAGAGTGCTCCTCATGCAGCAGTCATGTGTTTAGGAAAAGGCCATAGCTGGTACTCTGATGCCTGCTTTGCATAGAAAAAGTCACCAATTCAATCCCTGATGTCTCCAGGTGGGACGATGGGAATGTCTTCTTGGCCTGAACCACTGACCAGCCACTGCCTGTCAGTGTAGCAGAACAGAGACAGCCAGACCTATAGTCTGAAGTGGGACAAAGCAGTTGTTGATGCACTGGGTCACAAGCACAGCCAAAATGCATAAGTTTCACCCTGCAGAAGACTCCAAGTTCAACCTGGAGCATTTCCAAGTAAGACTAGGAAAGGTTCCTCTTTCCCCTTTGGAGAGCTACTATTAACCAGGTTTAGACCAAGGTAGGGAAAGTGCAGCCTCATGGCCACATGCCATTTTCAAGACTGTTTTTGTGGCCCCCCACATCCACCAGACTTGCCAGACTACTTCTTTATGGGGTGGGGAGAGGGAATTGCTTCTCTTAGGAGCTACCAGAAGTAACCATTCTCCTTTGAAATATATTACAGGGCCCTTCCACTATTTCTTTTTTGGTGGACAGGTGGATTAGCATTTTTGGCAGTCTTTGTGACCCCCAGAGAATCCAAGATCACAAAGTTGGCCCCTTGACTTGCTGCAGGAAGCCACTCATGGTGTAGATGGTCCTGAGCTTGATTGATCTAGCGCTTGGACATGATATAGTATAAGGTGGAAAGTGGATTGTGAACAAGATGGCTGGGAGGTAGTTGTTGTGCAATGCTGACATACAATTGTCACACAAGGAGTTGTGGTTTCTAAGACTGTGCAAAGGCAGTTCTCTAACTGGGATCACACAAATGACATTACTCTAGTGTAACCATTGCATTTTGACCAGATTTCCCCCATTTTACTTGGTGGTGTGGGGAGGTCAAACACTGTTTGCTCAAGAGGTAATTTCAAGCTGTTCTGCTGCCACACAATCAGTTGCAGATTGTTGCAGGCTGTCATGAGTCCAACATAGTTCTTCTGGCATACATACATGTACATTACATTTCCCACAAATAGAATCTTGGCTGATGTCTCTTGAGGCTGGCAAGCTGAGGTTTTGAGGAAGCCAAACAGACCCTCTAGACCGGGGCTTGGCAATGGTTTAGTGGACTAGAATTTGCCTTTCCAGTTGACCACAAAGAGGGCTAGAACCAGAAGTCATGTAGTGCCATTGGTTTCAGTTGGCTGATTTTTAATGTTTATTTTTTCTGGGTTTTGGGACAACGGGAGCAAGATTGGTCAATTTTTCAGGTGAAAAACCTTTCAGTGGGTTCAGAGGGGCTTCAGAGATTCTGTTGTGGGGGTCTAGAGAGTGCAGAAATGCTCCTTAGACTTCAGGTGGCCCATCTCAGCATGGTGTGGTCTTGTCTGGGCCGGTTGACTTAACCAAAGCATATTGTTGTTTTTCTTCATCTGTGAGAAGGAGAAGCCAGATCCGTTTACATAAACCTCCAGATCCGTATGATGTTTGGCACACGATTTGGCTGGCTGGCTTTGTAGGCCGTCTGCCTCTCAAGGGTCAAGTTATTTGGGGATGGCTTTGGAGAGGCAGAGAGGGAATGCTGGCTGCTGAGTCCCACGTAGAAGGCAGAATCAAAGAGCCTTTGCGATTGTTGTTAACACAGATGCTTGCTGAGATTGGTGCTGTTCCAGGAGTTTCTGTTTGGGCTGAGTAGGGGGCAGGCTTCTTTGGAGCAACCTCCGCATACACAAGGGAGCCGCACGCGTGCACACACACACATGCACATGCACACTAATTTTGCTGCATATTAATCCCCATGATGTATTGTTGCTTCAGACCATTCAATGTATTGCCCTTATTCTGATTCATTATTCATGGAATCATAGAATTGGATTGTCCTCATGGACAATCAAGTCCAGCCCAACCTCCTGCTCAGTGCAGGATCTCCAGCTAAAGCATCCCCAGCAAGTAGCTTTCCAGCCTCTTTGAAAACATCCAGAGAAGGACCCCCCACACACACCTCTTTAGCCAGTGGGTTACTTTGCTGAGCTGCTCTTACTGTCAAGGAGTTCCTTCTGATGTTCAGTTGAAATCTACCCTCTTGTAACTTAAACCCATTAGACTTGCTCCTACCCTCTGGGGCAGCAAAGAACAGGCCTGCCTCCCTCTTGAAGTACCGACGTATTTAAAGAGTACAATTATGTTGTCCCTCGGTGTTCTCGTTACCTAACTGAACATGCCAGCTCCTTCAACTTTTCTTCATTATGTGTTGTTTTCCATTCTTCTTATCATCCTTTCTGCCCTTCTCTAAACTTGCTCCAGCTTGTCTATATTCTTCTTCAAATGAGGCACCCAGAACTGAACACAGTACTCCAGATGAAAACTGACCAGTGTGGAATGTAGTGGGACTGTTACTTTTCGTAACTTGGAAACCATGGTCCTATTAATGTCGATTAAAATAGCATTCACTTTCATTGCTGCAGCATCATCCTGCTGGCTCATGTTCAACTAATGATCAGCTATAATCCCAAATATCTTTATGCATGTAGTCCTGCTGAGCATCCTATAAGTGTGCTCCTGGTCTTTACGACCTAAACGTGGGGAGTTCGTGAAGGAGTTGTAAAAAGCACGATCACAAGCAATCCCATGGAATAAGAAAAACAGGAAACACCTGAGAAAACCAATATAGATGCACAGCAAACTCCAGGAGGAAATGAAAAGAAACAAAGAGTATGTATGGAAGGAAGGACGGATCACCAAGGAAGAGCACAGATGTGTAGCCCAAGTTTGCAGGATTAGTCTTAAGAAAGATGAAGTTCCCAATGAGCTGAGTCAGGTGCCTGCTACAGACCCAGCGCATTGCTAGTGCAGAAGTAAGGTTCAGCTGTCAGTCCCATGGGTGTCTGTGCATGGAATGGAATGGCCACCATGTTGTCCTTTCCCTCAGAAGTCAAGATGTCTTCCCAAAGGGTGACAAGGTGGAGGGAGGTGACAGTTGAGGCTGCGAGTGTCTGGATTATCTAAGACAGAAGTTTGAATCCTATTGGCAGTCCCAGCTAGAGTAGGCCCATTGAATCAATAGGACCTACACCAGTATTGGATCACCATTACATAATGGACTTGCTGGGTCTGCTCTATTTGGGATTACCAACTAAAATTCAGACTCTAAAGTTGGACCCTCCCAGCTCATCTTCTCCTTAGCTACATTAATAGGAGGATTGTAATGGCTGGATGGTGTGCTTGGCTCCTCAGATGCCACAGCAAAGCAAATGCTATCTTAAACTTTAACTTCCCCTCAGGCGAAGTATGAACTTCTCACACTTTGGTACCAGAGAGAGAGAGAGAGAGGAGAAAATACTGCTGAGCTGCTTCCCTTCTCTTGCATCCTTGTCAGCACGGCACTTTTATGATGTCCTCCTGTGAGGGAACGTGGCCAGAACTCACACACACAGATACAGACATGCGTACGTGTGTGTGTGTGCACACACACAGACACACACATGGACAGCCACTGTGGCCTCTGAAGTCCACATTCAGGCCTCACTTCAGCCCTTTTTGCATGGCATTTGCCATGCAAAAGGGCCCCTGGAGCATCATGTGATTTCAAGGAGTGGTCCACGTGACGAACTCACAATTGTGCGACACTCCGGGGGCCGACAGGCACCAATCACGCACTATTTCATTTTTGGCTTTGAGTCGAAAATGGTGCGCGATCGCGCATCACTCCGGGGCCCCACACACACTTACTGTGCGTGCAGAGCTCCAGAGCCGCGGCGCTCGCACTTCCTGCCCCAGCGCAGCCTGGGAAAATCCCAGGCTGCACTGCAGAAGGAAGAGGAGGGGCTCTCACGCTGCCTGCTCGTGAGCAGGTAGCAGCTGCGGAGCTGAAGCAACGGGGACGTGAGAGCCTCTCGCAAGAGGCTCACGATCCCCGCACCCCAGCTCCGCAAAAAGGTAAGCTGCAGAAAGGGCTCTCCTCATATGGCCTACCAGAAGCATTTCATTTTCAGAGCTGGCCCTTTGAAAGACAGCAGAGACACAATCAGAAGATAGGCCATGTGTGTTTGTATGGAGCACACAAGACGCCATGGTACGTGCCAAACAGACACTTATGCTCCCAGGGGGCTCGTTATGTGTCTGAGAGAGCCGCGCAGAAAACATTGGTTTCTGACACACAGGCAAACTTTAGTGAAGGCAGCCATTTCACACTCTGAGTTTCCTTTCCACAGAAGCAAGCCGTTTTCCCAGCCCTGGTTACTCCCTGCCCTGGCTGTATTTTGCTTCTAAGGTTTTGAGGAGCTGTGCTGCTCCTTGTGGGCTGAGTCAGAGCCTCCGGAGTCTTGCTCCTTTTGAAGGCAGACATTGGAAATCTCTGCTGTGGAATCCGAGCAATCAGCGTGTCAGGCAGTCCACGTAATTAATGTATGGAGCGAATTGCCTCAAGATGGGGCGAAAGCTTCTGGCTGAAGGCTGATGCAGACATTTTAAGTTTCCCATGTGAGCTGTGCTGGAAAGTAGTAATATTACAGCTGTAGGAGATGCTTCCACGGAGACTGTGTGCAGTGATGTGGTGCTTACAGTAGGACAAACTATGTGTGTCATCAGCCTGGGCCAGGGGCTGTCATCCAAATTTTAGGTGTTGCTCCAAATTTTGAGGGCACTGTTCCTGGTGCCAGTCCAGTTTGATGGGTAGAGTTCAACTTCCTGGAGAGCTCCTTGGTCATCTGGAATAAAACTCGGAGTGGATTTACTGTCCCACTGACAGGCAGGGCAAGGGCTCCCAGAGGCTTGGATGACACCATGGCTTCTGAGTGGAGCATGGTCATGCAGACGTGTCTTAGGGGGGTGCCCCACTTGGTAGTCTTAACTGTTGAACCAGCCCCTAAAGACAGATTTTAAAAACAGACTCCCAACACCAGTTGGAATTCAGGAGATACGTCACTGGTCGACTGTCCACGATTGAGTGTCAGGGTACAGATTACACATACAGAAGGTCCCCGATTCAAGACCTGGCATTTACATTGCAGGAGTCCACAACTTAGTGGAAGTGCACATTCATTCATTCATCCTGTATCCTGCCTTTCTCCAACCGTGGAACCCAAGGCAGCTTACAATAATTTAACAACAAATTCAAGCAAATGCTAACAGAATGGTATCCATAAATGGTGTACACTCAGGCAGCCTTTCCAAAGATGATGACCTCCAGTTGGGATGAGACTTCTAACTACTGTTACCATTGGCCATGATCTCCAGAGATGGGACGCTTTGAGTTACCAGGTGGGGAAATATCAGCATATAGGGTGGATGGCCGGTTGATAATAATCCAGTTCTTAAAGAAGGGGCACACTGTGGCCCTCTGGATAGTAGACTGCAAATCCCATAAGTTGTAGCCACCGGAGGCAACAGAGAAGGATGAGTTTAAGTCCAACACCATCTGGAGCACCACATGGTGTTTATGCTCAGTTGCCACACTCTGTTCCACAGCATCTTTAGGTAGGATTGAAAGAGGAACTCCTGTCCTGAAGTGTTATGGGAAATTGCTGTGTAGACCTGCGTCCCATTCATACTACACAATTATAGCACTGTGATTGCACTTTAACTGCCATGGCGACATCCCATGGAATCCCAAGACTGACAGTTTAAGGAGGGGCATTTAAAATTCTCAGCCAGAGAGTTCTTTGGTCTCAGTAAACTACAAACCCCAGAATTCCACAGGATATCACCATGGCTGTTGAAATGTAATGGGCCCATGGACAATTATGACAAGTCCAAAGCCAATTTTCTGTCCCTGGCAACCTCCAAGAGGGATATAGATATCCACTTCTGGAGCCTTTTCACAGTGCACAATTATAGCACTGTACTCCACTTTAACTGCCTTGGCTGCATCCTGTGAAATCCTGGGATTTGCAATTAGAGTGGGTGTCTTTCGAATTCTCAGCAAGAAAGCTTTTATGCCTCCATAAACTAGAAATCCTAGGATTCCACAGGATTCAATCGTGGCAAATAAAATGCTATCACAACACTGTAGTTGTTGGGCCCATGATTTAAAAAAACAAAAATGTTGAACAGTGCAGTGAGAAGCTATAACGTACTTAAGAGCTGAATTGCTGCTCCTGGAAACTTTGAGGATAGGGAATTCACTTTTCTTCTTTTAAAGAATAGAAAGGCAGTCCAGACAGTGTGGATGGGTTGAGAGCTGCAAAAATAGCCATGTAGGGTCCCATGAGGCTGCAGGGATATACTTAGAGATCTATGTTTAAATATTTGAAGGGATGTCATATGGAGATGGAGCAAGCCTGTTTTCTGCTGCTCCAGAGACTAGGGCATGGAGCAATGGATTCAAGCTTCGGGAAAATAGATTCCATCTAAACATTAGGAAGAAGTTCCTGACGATAAGAGCAGTTTGACAGTGGAATATGCTGGTGCCTCAGTGGGGTGTGGTGGGGTCTTCTTCTTTGAAGGTTTTTAAACAGAGGTTGGATGGCTTTGATGGTATATTTCTGCATGGCAGAATAGAGTACGACTCAATGGCCCTCGTGGTCTCTTCCAACTCTACAGTCCTATAACTCTATGATTATATTTTGTCCACCTGTAGTGTAGGTAATGCTGAACTAAATGGAACAAAGGTCTAACTCAATATAAGGCAGACTCTCAGGCTTCCTGTTTGCTGTTCTCATGAATAAGTCAAAAGCCCTCTGTTAAATCCCCAGTGTCACTAGGTAGGGCTGAGCAAGGCACTTTGCTGCTCAGTGTGGGTACAAGGGATACTGGGAGTTGCAATCCAAGGAAGAGTTAATTTTTCCAGGCTCTGATGCCAAGCTAGAGAGACCAGTGGTCTTCTCTTTCTTTCTCTCTCTCTCTCATTCCCTGCTTGGTGCTGCAGTTACTGGAAGAAAGATCTGGCTCCTATTATCCTCCCTCCAGCTGCAGGAGAGCTGAAACTGTACTGTGTAAATTTATGCTAATAGCACATTGGGAAAAAAAAGTTGGGCTCTGGGAGACAAAAAGGGAAAGCAGCACTGACAGAGGTGGAGGCAAGACGGGAAAAGCTTCTCCCCTGCAAATTCTTTGTATCCAAGGGAGCAGAGAGAGAGGATGGGGAGTGCGTCTGGGAGGGCTCAGGTGTACAGCAAGGGGCTAGGAGCCCTCCAGGGCAGGGCCTGAGAGCTGGAGAGAGGAGAGGGCTCTGAGGAGCCTCCGGGGAGAGGGGGAAAGCTAGCCCACTCTAGTGAGAAGCCTCTTCTTGTGCTGGTAATTAAGTGGCTGTGCTGTAATTAATACTGGCGTTGTGACAGGTAGGGAGTCCCAAGAGGAGGAGGAGGGCAGGAGGAGAGCTGTCAAAGAGGCCGGCTGCTGCTTTTTCCCTGCTGCTCTGGGAAGGGCCTGCCTACAGCCCATAATGAGTCAATCCCAGAAGAGGCAGTGTGCTTGCTATGCTAATTTGGAGAGAAAACAGGATCCATCACCCACACGTGGGCATTTTCCTCAATGGGCGGATGCTCCACGGCAGATGGGGGAGGGAATGGCATTCTCTCTCGCTGTGGCTGGTTTCTAGCCTCTGCCAGGAAACACAGAGAGGGGATTGCAAAGGAAATTTGCTCCACTGGGTACCTGTTTGTCTCAAGGGTCCTGGCCACCCACCTCTCTACCCTCATCACTTGTGCAAAAACCACATTTTTTCTTGCAGAAAATGTGTTCCTGTGCAGAAAATCTATATTGTTGCTCACCCCATCCCCCATGTTTTTCTGCACCTCAAAGTCCTCCAGAACAATTTTTGGGACACTCAAATATGGGAAAATACTCCACAAAAATATTCATATTGTCTTGCACCAGGAAGAAATCTACGGTAATTATTTGTCTTTGCATGCAAAGATGAAATTATCTCAGATTTACAACCCTAATGCACCTTGCTGTTTGCACTCTCCAGCAACTACGAACTCTGATACTGATCAGTGTATGTAATTGTCATTGATAGTCTTATTCTTCATGAGCCTTGCAGGAAAACTGTTTGGCTTTCAGTCTTCAAGATGTGAGTCCCGAAAGGGAAGGAGATGTGTGGCTGCTATGACTTTTCACCTAGAGCCTATTCACACCACACAATTATAGCACTGTGATTCCACTTTAACTGCCATGGCAACTTCCCATGGCATCTTCCACACCTTACCTTTTTTTGGGTGCAGGGATTGCGTGAGCAGCCTCCAGCGAGAGGCTCTCGTGTCCCTGCTGCTTCAGCTCCGCATGAGCTGCCTGCTGCCGAGCAAGTAGCGCGAGAGCCCCGCCTCTTCCTTCCACAGCGCAGCCTGGGAGTTTCCCAGGCTGCACTGGGGCAGGAAGCGTGACTGCCACTGCTCCGGAGGCTCCACATGCACGGCAAGTGCACGGGGCCCTAGAACAATGCGCAATCGTGCACGATTTTCAGCTGAAAGCCAAAAATGAAAAAGTGTGTGAGCGGCACCTGCCCTACCCTGGAGCATCGTGTGATTGTGGGTGCGTTGTGCAGATCGCTGCTCACAATTGCACAACGCTCAAGGGGCCCTTTTGCATGGCAGGGTCCTAGGACTGGCACTTTAGGGAGAGACATTTATAATTCTAAGGCAGGGAGTTCAAGTGCCTCACCAAACTACAAGCCACAGGATTCCATGGGATGGAACCATGGCGTTTCAAATGGAGGATGGCACTACAGCTGTGTAGTGTGAATGGACCCTTGGTTCGCTTCCCTCAAGGACTGGCTGGTGGGTTCAGCTCCTTATTTTGGGCAAGCACTTTCGTGCTCTCTCCTTTTTGAGATTATGCTGCCACCGGGACCTGTTACAGTGACCCAGCTCCCAGGCCTAAATCCTGTTGTTTGTCCCAACTAGGGTAATCTCATTGAACCAGTGGGATTCATCTGTGCATTGACTCACCATCAATTCAGCAATTGGTTCAATGGGTCTACTCGAGTTTGTGCTACCCAACAGGATTCAGACCTAAGTTTCAAAAGCATATGAAGCATTGTAGTGGTAGCATAGATTCCCAAACAGGAGGCTTGGTTTATCAAAGCGGGGGCAGGGGGAGAATATTTTTATTACATACAGACTCCGGATGCCCTATAATTAGATCTGCCTCTGTACTACCCTTCTGGGTATAAGCATTTGATTACACGTTATACTAGGTCAACAATATTTTCTACAGTTCAGCATGCTACCTAACAACATCTTACCCTATGCAATCCTTGGCATTTGCTCTTAATCCTATCACATTCAAATACCCTTTTCTTTCATTCATATGTATGCCCTATTCAGGCATTCTCCCAAACAGATATTAGTGGGAGTGGGTGGGAGAGAGCATTCTGTAGCTGCATTTGATGGAGCAAAGTTAATGAAGCTCTCCTCATGAATGGGAACTCAGGAGTGTGTGCTCAAAGGGGTTTTATAAACATGTTCAACTCAATGTGATTACAGAGCCTTCTTCAGATGTATGCATTTGTTGCATGAAGGTCTAACTTAAGCCACTTCTGCACTACCCTGTTATAGTGCTATTATTCCACTTTCACATCCTGTGGAATTCTGGAGTTTATAGTTTCCTGAGGCCAAAGAACTCTCTGGCTGAGAATTCTAAATGCCCTTCCCTAAACTGCAAAGCCCAGGATTCCATAGGAGGTTGAAAGTGGAATAATAGCACTATAACAGTGTAGTGCAGAAATTATTTCTGGGTGCTTGGAGACACTGTGGGAGAGGGCTTATACCCCACCCATGTCCCTATCCACACTTCTATCCTTAAACAGGGAGGTCTTTTCCTAAATGTCCTATCCAAGCCCAAGTTCCCATTAGCCTCCTTCACCGTCATTCATACCATGCCATTCCAAGCTGTACTTCCCCTGCTCTGGAGACTGGTTCAAATCCCTTCTGCTCAGCCATGGAAACCCACTAGGTGACCTCGGGCAAGCCACACTCTCTCAGCCTCAGATGAAAGCAAACCTCCTCTGAACAAAACTTGCCAAGAAAGCAGCACAATAGGGTCACCTTTGAAATGGTTTGAAAGTGCAGAAGAGCAACAAATACACGAGATGCTTAATTGACTTTATTTAGCTATATATAGCTATAATATTGCTGTCGAAGTACAAAGAACTAAATTTACAGACTATTATAGTGATGTTGCTATTGAGTAGCCTATGGACAGTAGTGCATTTAGTTCCTTTTCCCATTGACTAGAGTGCATTTAAGGCTTTGCTGCCAAATTTCTGCAGGGAACTGCAATGTCAGGTTTTCTTTTTCTGGAGACCGTTAGGAGCACTGGGGAAGGCGAAAGGTATTCTCCCTTACAAACCTGTGTTTTGCTAATCTGTTAGAGAGGCCCTTTTCTCTGTCCACCACCCTCACGTGCACCTAAATGCCGTGGTGAATTCACAGGCCTTTTCCTGGATCCCCAACCACTGCTGGATATGTGTTGGCAGACACAAGAGACAGGAACTTCTCAGTGGTGGCACCCTTTATTTGAAGCAGGCCAGAGAGGTTCACCTGATTCTACTGCTGCTAACCTTTTGGCAATGAGAGGATCTTAGTTGAGAGATGGCCTTTGCTGAGTTAAAGCTGATTTCAACTGTTGCTGTCTTCTCTTTTTGGCTTGTTTTGATGATTTTATTTACTCTTTCATTATATATTTCTCATCCGTATATATTTGGACAGCCAGCATGATTATATATATTTAGAGAAAAGTATTGTATAAATACCAGGAACACAAAGCCTGCAGTTTCTGTCTCATTATAACTCCAGTCTTGGTGACCGAGAGAGAGGTCTTTGCTGACAGGGGCATTTTCAGTGGGGTAGCTCTCCAGAGCTGTGTGCCAGTGATCTCTTTGCTGAATCCAGCTCCCTCTTGTCACTGTATAGGGACTGGCCTTTCCCTTTATTCCTTCCCCCTAATACCTCAGTCCTAGGTTAATTAATTTGCATCTGTCATATAGAATCATAGAATCGTAGACCTGGAAGAGACCACAAGAGCCATTGAGTCCTACCCCATTCTGCTATGCAGGAACACACCGTCAAAGCATTCCCAACAGATGGCCACCCTGCCTCTGTTTAAAAGCCTCCAAAGAAGGAGGCCATTTCTGCACTAGACTGTTATAGCACTATTATTCCACTTGCAACATCCTGTGGAATCCTGGGGTTTGCAGTTTAGGGAGGGGCCTTTGAGGATGGCCTTTGAGGCCCCTCCCAAAACGGCAAACCCCAGGATTCCATAGGATGTTGCAAGTGGAATAATAGCGCTATAACAGTGCAGTTCAGAAATGGCCGGAGACTCCACCACACTTCATTCAGGCAGTAGCCTATTCCACTGTTGAGCTGCCCCTACTGTCAGGAAATTCTTCTTAATGTGTAGGTGGATTCTCTTTTCCTGAGATTTGAAGCCATTTCTCCATGTCCTAGTCTCTGGAGCAGCAGAAAACAGGTGTGCTTCATCCTCCAGACACATAGATAGATAGATAGATAGATAGATAGATAGATAGATAGATAGATAGATAGATAGATAGATAGATAGGCAGGCAGGCAGGCAGGCAGGCAGGCAGGCAGGCAGGCAGGCAGGCAGGCAGACAGATAGATAAATGGTGCCTTGGTGACCAAAGCTATCCTGACCTTTTGGATGCTTCGGGTGTTTTGCAGCTTGCACCTGTGTCTGTCACCAACAGGACTCTGGTCAGAATGTACAGAAATCATGCCACTTTGTAGGCAGTGATGGAGTGCAACTCCCAGCATTCTTCACCTGAGGCTATGATGGCTGGGTATGGTGGGAGTTGCAGTCCAACAGAATCTGGAGGTCTGCATGATTCCTACCCCTGCTGTAAGAAAAATAACCATAAAGCCATGTCAACCACTGATTTTTACACTGATCAGAAAGGGGTGAGCCAAAAAGGCCAGAAGTTCCAAGCCACTCAGTCTTGTTCCATTCAGAGAATATTATCTCTGCCAGGTAGAAATAAGGTTATTATCTCTGCCAGTTGGGGTTGACAGGCCACAGGATGTATCAGAATGACCAAGCTAAAAGCAACCATCTCTTTCTTGTTCTCCTCTCTTATCAGATCTACCGACGTTGTTGGCTGGTATTCCGGAAATCATCCAGTAAAGGACCCCAGCGGCTGGAGAAGTACCCGGACGAGAAGTCAGTGTGTTTACGGGGTTGCCCAAAGGTGAGAATCCCTTCCTGGTGCAATAGGGATGGATCAGAGCTTGGAAGAAGTGAGGGGTTATGGCAGGGGGGTTGGACTACAGCTCCCAGAATGCCCCCAGGCCAACTATAGCTGCCTTAGGGGATTCTGGAAGTTGCAGTTCCCAAAACAAACAAACAAACCAAAACCTCACTTCTTCCAACCTCTGTGCTGGATATAATGGATAGTGGTGAGAAGAGCTTTCACACACACACACCACAAGACGTCTGCCCTGTTCCCTGCAGAAAAGCTCCTTTTGGAAACTTTGGGAAGGGTATGACCTCTTAGACAAAGCTAGCTTGCCAGTTGCCTGTTCCAGTCACATTCAGCATCATTTCCTAACTCAGGCAAGTGTTCCTGTTATCAGTGGATGTTTCCCTGGGGTTCCATTGTGGTCTGTGTGACACAACACACTGGAAGAAAAAACAACATCTTGGCCCAAGGGAGTCCTTGTGGAAAAAATAGCCCTGTTTATCAGTGCAAAGGAGCAGACCTTCTTCTTTTTCCTCCTGCTCTCTCTGTCTGTTCTGCCTTCAGATCTGTACTCTGGGGCTCTCCACAAACCCCTTGCTTAAGACAACATCCTGGTCCATATCTTGGTACTCTCTACTTTCAGGAAAATGAGGCCAATGCTAGACGCCCTCCTGGGAGCTGGGCATCTTTCAGACCAAGCAGGATCCCTCTGCTTCTCTCTCCACACCCTTGGAACCACTCTGTGGCAACGGGGGCTTCCATGCCTGCCCTTCTGTCTTTCATGTCATCCTCCTGGGGGTTGTGATGCTGATGCTGACCCCATTGTAAGTGGCTGTGGATGTGCTCTGGACTTTAGTCCAAACTTTAAGAGAACTTCTCCAAAATAACTTCAGCAACTTGGAACAAATCCTTTAAGGTTTGGACTCAGCCCTGAGGTGGATTTCTTGCCTCACAGACATGGATTATATCTCAGCCAGGCCAACCAACTAGTTATTTGTTAATCCTCAGACAAGGCCTGCCCAGGTTTTCCTAGGCAGCATCCTTGCTGTTGCATGGAACCAGTAGTGCTGGAAGTCTGATAGACCACTTCCGCACTAGCCTGTTATAGCGCTATGATTGCACTTTCAACATCCTATGGAATCCTGGGGTTTGCAGTTTTGGGAGGGGCTGGCTGCTTCCGAAACTGCAAACCCCAGGATTCCATAGGATGTTGAAAGTGCAATCATAGCGCTATAACAGGCTAGTGCGGAAATGACCTAGAACCAGGGATGGTTAAAGGGCAACCCAAGAGCTTTTTGTAGCCCCCCCAAGGCCATTTTATGACCTTCAGAGCCCCCCAAGGGACAAAAAAGCATTGTGCCCCAAAAGTCCTTCTAGAGGGCATGGGAGCATTTTCACCACACTTTTGCCCCATCCCCATCCGTTTTATATCCAAGAAAGGCCTTTTAAAAAAAAAAAAAAAAAGGAGGAGGAGGATTTCTGCTCACTTCCTGCTGTTAAAAAGGCCGTAAAATGGGCATAAAGTGGCCCAGGGGGGCTTAACATGGTGAAGGATGTTTGGGGGCAAACCTAAATACTCTAAAGACAAAAGATCCTATCTGGTCTAGGAAGCTAAGCAGTGTCAGCCCTGGTAAGTACTTGGATGGGAGGCCATCAAGGAAGGAACTGGCAAAACCACCTCTGAGGATTCCTTGCCTAAGAAAACTCTACGAAATTCATGGGGTCACCAGAGGTCAACAGGCAACGTGAAGACCCATGTGTGCACACACGTGATGGGCGTGGAGTACATTCCTCCTCGGTCTCCTGGGGGACTAATGCTACCCCCTAGCCTTCCCCCAGATGCCCATCCCTGCTGTGAAATGTTGGGAGACTCTTCCATGAAAAGAATATCTCCTTCCGCTGACAGGTGACCGAGATCAGCAACGTGAAATGCATCACAAGGCTACCCAAGGAGACCAAGCGGCAGGCAGTGGCCATAATTTTCACTGACGACTCTGCCCGGACATTTACCTGCGAGTCCGGTAGGTGTGGGTATTCTGGGGCTGTGTGTGTTTCAAGGGTTGGCTGGCGTTGACTGGCACTCAGGACTGGGCAAGTACAGTGTGGGACAGTTTCCTTCCCCTGGAAGCCTCTTGAAGGGGGAAAAGACCAGAAATGCCAAATATGGGTTGGGGGGGAATGGAATAGTAGTGGTCCAAAGTCCACTTCTGGTTTTGAAAAACTGGTTTTTATTAATGTTAAGCAGGACAGATGTGAGAGACCTGCAACCTTATTTAAAAGGTGAACAGCAGTGACTAATGGCTCACAATGGCTAAAAAGGATTTTGCCCAGTTTTGACAGAATAAAAAATGTTGCAACCAGAAAGACTTGGACTATTTCCGCACTGGACTGTTATAGCGTGATGATTCCACTTGCAACATCCTATGGAATCCTGGGGTTTGCAGTTTTGGGAGGGGCCGGCTGGCCCCTCCCAAAACTGCAAACCCCAGGATTCCATAGGATGTTGCAAGTGGAATCATCGTGCTATAACAGTCCAGTGCGGAAATGGCCTTGGTGAAGGAAGTTGTGGGAAGTGGCTTTAATGTTTAATTTTACTTATTTATAGAAGGCAAAGTTATCAGCAGAACAACTGATTTATTGAAAGATGGGTCTGCTTCATCAATTCATAGAATGGAAGAGTTAAGGAAAACACCTTTCCTTTTAGTTTATTTAGCTTAAGCCTCTGTTTGTGTTTTCTGTTTTCTGACATTTTATTGCATTGGTTTAGACACACACTTTGAGAAGGAAACAGAGTTTCTAAAAAAGTTGTGCTTCAACCTTAGGGCTCTTGCACTGTCAAATATACACAAATAAAAAGGCTGCTTTATGAGGGGAAATTGCATTGTGGTTTGAGGGTTGGAGCAGCACTACAGGAGACCAGAGTTCAAATCTCCACTCAATATAGAAACCTACCGGCTGACTTTGGACAAGTGATACTCTCTCTTAGCCTCAGAGGAAAGCCATAGCAGACACCTCTGGATAAATTTGGCCAAGAAAGCCCTATGAGAAGGCTGACAGGTCTGAAGAAGAGGCGAACAATAGCTCCCAGAGCAGGGATAAACAACTTCAGGATTAGGGCAGGGGACAATTTCTGCTACCCAGACTCTCCCCGTAGGCCCCCACACACACACCTCACTGTTGCAAAAAAACAAAGAAACCCCAAGCCCTCTGTTTTTCGTAAGAGTCCTTGTCAAAATGTCAACTGGAAGTGGCATCACATAATTTCCCGTCACCATTTTGACAAGAATTTGGATGAAAACATAGTATGGTGGGGAGTGTTGGGGATGAGTGTACATGCTTTGCATGCTTTTGTGGATTTATGGGGCTTTTTGGACTGTTTTAGGGCAAAAGAAAAATCTGAAAATCAGACTTTTTTAAAAAAAACAACCTGGGAGGTTGGGGGGCTTTGAGAGACTGGCAGGGGTCTACAGGGTTACAAAAGTGGGGTCTAGGGGCCACATGTAGTCTGCACTTGCTTCACCCTCTCCTAGAGGGTTCTGTGAAAGGCAGTTCACTCTTTTTGATTTGCCAAGGAAAGGGTCTTTGGGGGCCACACAGGCATCCTTATTGGGGTCCACCCATAGCCCATTCCCTGCCCTAAGTGCAGGCTGCTGATTGAGGGCTGTTCCACTTTTGCAGAGCTGGAGGCTGAGGAGTGGTACAAGACCCTGACTGTGGAGTGCCTGGGCACCCGGCTCAACGACATCAGCCTCGGAGAGCCGGATTTGCTGGCCCCTGGGGTTCAGTGTGAACAAACAGGTAAGGAGCCCTTGGGAACCGTGGACTGCCCTGGGGAAGGGGAGAAAAATAGACTGGGAAAGGGAGGAAATGCTTATGGAGAAAGCCTTAATTTGCTGTGAATTTTGGAGCTCACCAGGGAAACCCTGGCTGTGTTTAGAAGTGTCCTGGATACCAAGCAATACAATGGGATAGCCCCACTCAAACTTACTTGCTTTGGAAAACTAAGCAGGGTTAAATGCGGGTAGTAGCTTGATGGGAGGCCACCAGGAGGGACCACCAGGAACTCCAGTAAGGCTGGGAAACAATCCCTGCCTGAGACCCTGGAGAGCTACTGCCACTGGTCAGAATTCATAGAACTGGCCTCAGTGCACCAACAGTCTGACTCAATATAAGGATTATTCCTGATTCTAAAACCATGCCACCTGCAACACATCCAGACCATTTCCGCACTAGCCTGTTATAGCACGATGATTCTACTTTCAACATCCTCTGGAATCCTGGGGTTTGCAGTGGCTGGCCCCTCCCGAAACTGCAAACCCCAGGATTCCAGAGGATGTTGAAAGTGGAATCATTGCGCTATAACAGGCTAGTACGGAAATGACCCCCGTCTCCTTGGATTTGGGAAGCTACTCTGGGTCTGGCCTGGTTAGTTCTTGGATGGGAGACCGAGCAGAATGAATTACCTGGTAGAGTGAGGAAAGAATCTTGCCTGGAATGCTGGTGAGGTGTAGCTGCCAGTAGAGTTGATATTGCTGGTCTAGATGGACTAAAGCTCTTACTCATAGATGCTGATTATCTTGATTTGGCAAATTACAGATCTGCACAGGGACAGAAGCAGTGTTCAGAACTAAACTATGGGCTGTGATAGAGGGTCCCATTAGGAATAAGACCAGAAAGGACTAGAATCAAGCTGAGAAGTGGCTAATTCAAGCTGTGAACTCTAAGCCAAGGAAAAAGCAGGCAAGGGAATTAATTGTTTTTGTGCAGCAACATATGGAATCCTGTTGTTTCTCCCAAATCGAGTGGGCCCATTCAACCAATTGTTGAACACTGAGCCAGCACCGAGATAAATGCAAATGATTCGGTGGGTTTTTTTCTCATCTGGAGTAACAATAGGATCCAGGCCAAAACGTGCACTTGGAAACAGATGGGGAAAGAACTGGATATGTTAAGTGTTTATTAAACACTTAAATGACAAAGTTGACAAGGAGACCTTGGAGAAAATAGAAGAAGACCAGTTTTGGAGAATCACTAGTTTTGGTGGGGGAGGTTTGATGACACAATAGGAATGGCTTTTGTGCTGCTGTAAGTATCACGGAATTGGGATTTCCATCCTTGCATGAGCCGCTGAGCTGCCATGTTAGTTAATGAAATAAGGCAGGTTCGTAAACTAAACATTCCTCCACAGTAGATAAGTGCTACTTCCTCAGAGGCAGGATGTAAGCAAGGAGCAAAGCAGCCTTCACGTTCCTTTGGCTTTTTTCCTATTCTTAGTGTGGGACAATTTGTTTATTTGGAATATCCACTTTTTAAAAAGGGCGCTGGCATTCACGGGGATCTTCTCCTGCAGATCGCTTTAACGTCTTCCTCCTGCCCTGCCCCAATCTGGATATTTATGGCGAATGTAAGCTGCAGATCACCCATGAAAACATTTACCTCTGGGACATGCACAATCCCCGCGTCAAGCTGGTGTCCTGGCCCTTGTGTTCGTTGCGCCGCTATGGGCGAGACGCCACCCGGTTCACCTTTGAGGCCGGCAGGTATGCATATGGGCGTGCGTATTTGTGTTTGGGAACTAACTGAATGCTGTGTGCTTTACTTTAGCTGAGAAAGCATGTTGTCCTGAGTTGATCAAGGAGCTGGAATACTGCTGGGTGTCTCGGTCACTCTTTTTCTCAGCCACACCTACCTTGTGGGGTTGCTGTAAGAATAAAAAGAAGGGATGAAAATCATGCGTGCTGTCTTTGGAGTTTGGGTGGGATATAAAAGTATTAGTAGTGATGATGAGGATAACAACAACAACAAGGTAGACATAACTGTGGTTGAGAAGAAGAATGTTTGGATTATAGATGTGGAACTGAAGACGAAAAAGGAGCAAGGATGATGGACTACAAATGGAGATTCGGGAAAGAAAGCTAATGTGCTTGGGTGCTCTGGGAGCACTTCCGAATGGACTGCCAAAACAGATGAATGGAATTGCGATAGGTAGGCTGAACAATAGTGCAGTCATTGGGGCACACAGTATCCAGGGATAGCCTCACTGACTCCTAGATACTTGGATAGAATCCAAATCATTGATGGTTCAGAACTCCAGCCAGTAACAACGAGGAGGCTACAAAACCCAGGAAGATGATGATGATGATGATGATGATGATACTATAATGCTAAAAGAAAAAACTCAACAACCCATAATTACCTCCAGCTGTTTCCCCATATGGTGAAGGCACTTTAGACATGATAAGATGCTTACTATCCAAGCCGTAGTCTCTCTGCATTTTGTCAGAGGCTGGGAAATGTCCTTTCCTGGGCTACAACTCACACGACTGCTTACATTTTTGAGATGGGGAGAAAGTTAGAGTTGATCAGAGAGTGATGTAAAACTTGGGGAGGTGGAATCACTCAGAATCCTGTGTCCTCAAAATGCCTTTCAGAAGTAACTTTTGATACTATTACTTGTAACGCTAATTACGACACTTGCTCCTACAGTTTATTTAAATCCTGTCCTCTGAATTGGCTCAAAGTAGCTCCTTACAGTTAATTATGTTATTTGCAATGTACAGTGGGCACTTGATGTCTGCTAGGATTTGGTTCCCCCATAGATTCCAAAATTCATGAATGCTTAAGTCCCATTATGTACAATTGTGTAGTAAAATGGTGTCCCTTGTATAAAATGGCAAAATCAAAATTTGCTTTTTGGAATTTTACTTTTTTGGAATATTTTCAAGCTGTGGTTGGTTGAATCCTGGATATATAATCCACAGGTATGGAGGGCTGACTGTATTCCTTTCAAACTGGATGGTTGCTGTAGCTTGTAGTTTCCATGTTTCTGGATGTGGCTTATCCCCTCCAGGTTTTAGTGCAAACTTTAAAGATGTTCTCCAGAGTGTTGAGTCTTATCTCCCAATATAAGCAAGAGCACCTTGGATAACTCCATTTAAAGTTCTCACTAAAACCCAAACCAGGTTTGCCACCAACAGGGACAGCACCAGCTGCCAACAGGTAGGTAGATGGATTTTCACTTTGTGGGGTGGTTGCTAGTTCCCACCCTCACAGAATAAAGCTGAACTGTTTGGTACAAGTTCAGTCTGTGGCAGGATTTTAATTCTCAGCTCTTTTCTGTTCCCAGGATCCCTCTGCCTTTTCTCCTTTGTAGGCCCACGTTAGTGAACTTTGCAAATGGCTTTAGATCACCCCAGCCGGCACCTATTAGCGACTCCAGCTAATTGCCCTCTACAAAGGAAAGAAATGTGATCTTTCCCTTTTATCCCAGACTTTCACTGACTCATTATGCTGAGCTTTTATGGAGAGATTAGAGGAATTCTTCCAGCTCTGTCCCACCCTGCTCTCAGGCCATGGAACTGCCTGTTCTGACAATAAAGCTGTTTGTTTCGTTGGCAGCAAAGAAAGAAGAAAGAGGGGGACAATATCCCATCCGCTCTAGGGATGAAAACCTCCAAGTGAAGATCGGTGCTTTCATTCACTTCTTTTTTCCTTTTTCTCTCACTCGGACTGGGAGGATCAGAGCTTTGCAATGGAGAAAGAATACTCCATTTGTTCGAAATACTGTCCAGGTGCAGCACTTGCATGGAGACTTTCCTGGCATCCGTAAACTCAGTGGATCTGTGTGGTTTTGGAGGTGCTGTAGGCTATGATCCTGCTGGCCCGTGTAACTGTACCAGCACCCGTGGCCTCGGCAGCAACAGGGGTGTAGGCGGCACAGCAGTGGGGAGCCAATGGCATAGAAAGTTGTCTCTGTTCAGAAAGAAAGCTGCCTTGCCAGTTGCTGGGCCCCTTGGGAGCTGGCAGGAGAACTTTCTCTGACAACAGAGATGGCTTTCTCTTCCCTCCCCCCGACTGCTGTGCATTGGTCTCCAAAATATGTTGTGCGTGTTCGTGTCCCTTCAGATCACTGTCAACTTACGGCAAACCCACGAATTTCACAGAGAGGTCGTTTTGCCAGTTCCTTCCTCTGAAATGCAGCTTACAGCACCTGATGTTCATTGGCAGACTCCCATCCAAATACTAACCAGGGGTGACCCTGCTTAGTTTCCCAAATCAAATGGTATCTGGTGCCTTTAGGTTATTTGGGTCCTTATAAGTACCTTACTCTGGCAGAATGTAGCATTACACCACCCTAAAGCCATCATAGGAACCAAAAAATGAGTTATACAGGTATAAGGTGAACTTATGGCCACGTAACTCATTAACAGGATGCCAGCTATTGGCTGTGATCCTGTCTGGTTCAGCATAGCATCATAGTTCTGCATGTGGACCTATGCTAGGCTGTAGGCATATACAACTGCCTCCAGCTTACTGAATGGCCTCTGAAGCCCTCATACACAGCCATTCTCTGCTTTGGGGGGAACTTGCAAGATTGCAGAAGTTCCTGGGTGTGTTTCCGAGATCAGAGGTAAAATGATTACAGCAGCAATGGAACCTCTGAGGGATCCCAGCAGGCCTTAGCACCGATGTTGTCATTTCACGCTTGGCTGCAGGTTGAAGCTTTTGTGATCCCATCCATGCCCCATGAATCAGGGAATGGCTGGGCAGGAGGCACTGGAGGCTGTTCAGTGACTCAAGGAAGGGGCTTTGGGTACTCCAAAAGCAGGACTACCAGCCACTACCAACCAAGGCCCTAGATGTGCATAAGGGGAATGTATGGATGCATGTCCCTAACAGGATGTGTGACACAATCTGCAAGAAAATTTATTCCGTGCCACAGTTTTCAACCTCACTTCTTAGCTCAATTTGCAAACTGCCTTTCTGCCAACTTTGTTAGCAGAAGTGTGGGTGCAGATTGCTGTGGACTGTCATTAACCACAAAACAAGAAAGTGCTTGGTGTGGCGGGGGGATGAAGAACACAGATTTAATAAGAGGGCGAGGGCTGGCAAATAGAAGGAAAGGTTACATTGTGCCATTCCACGGAACTTGAAAAAAGTTAACCATTTTGGACATCTCCCATAACCTCCCATGCAGGCTGGACAGTTCTGGGAATTTTTAATTCCAAAAAGTAATCTTTCCCGAGCTCTGCTCTCAGTCCCCTGGCCAAGTCTGGGGCTGCACCAGCACTCAGCAGGCATGCAAATGCTGGCCAAACAAGTCTGGGCTGTAAACAATCCCAGATCAACGCTTTGAAAGCCTTGCAGGCTGTTTCTGGTTCACTAGACAGCCAGGAATTTTGTAAGGTGCTTTAGGGACCCAGGAGAATGGAGAGGAGAGGAATCGAAGCCCAGCATGGTTTTACAATAACACACATCACATGTAGTGTATCCAACAAAAGCCTGGAGTCATGCCTGGCGGAGTGGTTCATAGCTGCCTGACCGGGTCCTCAACCTGCAGAGGGAGAGCTTGAGACCAAATAGTTGCTCCAGATTCTAGTATGCTGGGCTGCTAGGAAAACATGAAATGGAATCTAAGCGTTGCATGTTTCCTGGCTTCCATTTTTGGGAGGACACAAGCTGGGGCTCTAAACTATGAAATGATTATATAGGTCCATGGTGAAATGTGTGCTTTGCGTACAGAAGGTCACAGGTTCAGTCTAGGTGGGCCTAGCAAAGAATGCCATCAGAAACTACGGACAGTAGCTGCTCGTCACCTGAGTCAATACAAGGCACTGAGTTCCTTTGTTGGACCATAAATCCCATATCACCAGCTAGGCTGGCTGGGACATTCCGTGAGTCGCACCCCAGACTTCTTTCCAAAAGACATCTTTCTAAGCTCTGAGGCGGCTGCTACTTCTATACTGCTCCAGAAAATGCCTACCAGTGTTTGCTTTGGGACTGTGTGTCCCCCACACAGTACAGCCAGTGTGTTGCAGCCAGTGGCAGAGAACATACCTCCGGCAGATGAGGTGAAATGCTCACCTATGCAATTTTGTGTCTTTCCCCTGTGCCAGCAGCGGTCAAGCCCCTGGAGGGAGCCCACTGTGGAAAGGCAATTCAGAGGAGGAAGGAGCAACTGGTTACAGCTCTTAGGAAAAGGGAAAGGCAATTGCACCCCACCTGAGAGTGCACCCTTATTTCTTTTCCCCTTGGATCTCAGAGCAGCTGCATTCTCCTCCTCTGAATTGCATCCCCCCTCCCTCCTGTTCCCACCAGCAAGCAACAATAGTAGTATTCCCTCCAGGGTCTTTACAGCTGCTAAGGAGGATATTTTGGATGGGGCACAAAGAGCTAGGGAATAGCTCCTGCACCTTGTGCAAAAAGAGACATACAAAAAATCTACATGTGGATGTCACTAATAGTTTGCCACTTAATGGCTGGCATCTTGCTTGGGGAATATACATGTGGAAGCTTCCTTTATGCCTGTGTATGCCTCTTTTGGGTTCTGCAGAGATTGGTATTTGCTTCCTCCTTCCACCACCAACCCTTACTTACTGTATAGTTCCTGAACACCCCCCGCCCTACAGCCATATGGCCATTGTGTGAGTGTGGGCAGGATTCTTGTGGCTGGACAATGGGTCCCCTGGGCTGGGATGCACATACACAGAGACACCCAGCAGGGCACGACTGCTGGAAAATGCATTCCCAGGGTGATGTAGGTCAGAAGCCAACAAACCCATCTGCTGTTCTAATAGAACTGGAGTCTCGTACCAGCAGGTTGACAACAGGAAAGTTTATTCCTGTGGCCTGTTCTCAGCCAACTCTATATTCCAAAGCTGGTAGGCGAATGCAACACTAACTGGGCCTATTGAACACAAAAAAACTCTGTCTAAGCCACTGGACAGCTGTTAATGTTTGGCCACGATGCTGAGAAGGATCCAAGAATTCATCTGTCTGGAGGCTACATCCACTACAACTCCGTTTTGATGCCATTGCTCTCTGTTTCCTCATCTCTCTCCCCCCACCGTGCTTAGCAGGATGTGTGATGCTGGCGAAGGGCTCTACACCTTCCAGACCCAGGAGGGGAGCAGATCTATCAGCGGGTGCACAGTGCCACCTTGGCCATCGCTGAACAGCACAAGCGTGTCCTGCTGGAGATGGAGAAGAACGTGCGGGTGAGTGATCTGGGGCGTGTGGTTGCGAGTGGCAGCTGCTTTTGTCATATTCTGACCTTCTCTAGCTAGGCCTTGGCCATTCGGGAAGGAACCCTTGTCTCTTGCAAGAACTGGACAGTCCAAAATCCATGCACAGTGCACACAGAAATAGACTTGTTATATGCCTTCAGGTCATTTCAAAATTATGGCAACCCATAAGCTTTCTTAGCCAGATTTTTTCAGAGGAGCTTTGCTGTGGCTTTTTTCTGAGCCCAGGAGAGTGTAACTTGCCCATGGTCACCTAGTGGCTTTCCAGGCCAAGGGAGGATATGAAGCCTGGTCTGCTAGCATTCAAACCACAAACTGTGCTGGTCTCATACTGCGGCAGCACAGAGTAGATGAAAAGCCAGAATACCTGGTTGCTTGAAGGGCTTAATGAGAGGGACATGTTGAAGAAAGCCACACTACGGCTTCCTCATTTGCTCTGCGGCCACAGCCAACATAGCAAAACACATTTGACTGCTAAGTAGTGCTTCTAGAGGAGGTTGAAAACTGGGAACGGGTTGTCTTTGCACCAGAGGGGCATGGAAAGAAAGGCCTGCTGTGGGGATAGAAATGATTAGTTACATCCTTAGGTCAGTGCAGAATCATTGGCTCAACTGTGGGTTCTGCAATTTACACTCAGCCCCTTCCCTTTTATCTTTACTCTGAGGAACCAGTGTGCACAATTTCAGATTCCTAAAACCCATCTCCTCCTCTCTTTTCCAGCTGCTGAATAAGGGCACAGAGCACTACTCCTACCCCTGTACGCCCACCACGATGCTGCCACGCAGTGCCTACTGGCACCACATCACCGGCTCTCAGAACATTGCAGAATCCTCTGACTATAGCGGTGAGTTTTTTCCGGCGGGTGGAACTGGGGCTGTCACCTCATCCCATAGTTTTCTCCGTGAGAGCCTCTGTAGTTGGGAACCCACGTAGGAGGTTCAAGGGGTGCCATCTGATCTTTCATCCCCGGCTGCACAGTAACATCCAGATGACACATGGGTGCCCTCTGCAGCGAATCAGGACAAGCAGGGTGGAGCTGTATGCTGGCACTGTCCAGCTGCCATTGCAACAGCCAGGGAACAAGAAGCAACCTTTTCTGCCAGAATTCCAGGAGGGTGAAGATGGAAGTCCATGGCATCCAGATGGCACCAAGGCACAGTTGGGCTCCAGGCTTCTCAGCCACAGGCTGGCGTGAAGACGCCCCTCAGAGTCATCTGCCTGCCTTCACCCATCTGGATAAAAGTATCATACAAGGAAGTACTGTATAATGCCTTCCACAATACCTGGAAAAGGACTTATGGTGGCATGCAACCAAGAAGATTCCAGTTTGTGTTAATTCATTTCTTTCTTTCTTTATTGGATTTCTATCCTGATTTTCTACCCCAGATTGGACTTTGGGATGGCTGACAGTAATATTAAGAGGCACAATGCCACAATGCTGTCAGTGCATTAAAAGCCCAACTGAGAACAATTAAAACATGATTTTTAAATATCTGCCTAACCTGTCATCCATTTTCTAACAGTGATCATTCAGGTGCTTTTGGGCAGGAAAGTATAAGCTGTCCCCACTGTTTGCCTGAAGCATCTGGTCTTTAGAGGTAGACGGCCAATGGATAAGGAAGTTCAATTGAGCTGTCATGGCTGAGTCATTGATAGAACTTTAATTCTTCTAAATGACAACTGCAGCCACACTGGATGTTCTTCCAGCCACCTTAACCCTGATAGCCTTCTGCTAGAGTATTATAAGGGACGTTCCATATTTGAGGCTGAGAAAAGCTGGCCCCCTTATTATAAGGATTAGAAAGCTTTTCCGTTTTTTAAAAAAACTGAACAAGATCCTGTATTCTGGGATGTGGGCACTTCATACAGAATGTGTGAATCATGTAATTTATGAAGGTGGGCAATCTGTTAATTTCAAAGAGAGTCACAGGGCTAAATTAACTGAAATCAATACTTTCATTTGTTATTTAGGTAGGACACAAACTTGTGAACGGCTGCTTCCTGATTGTCATGCGTTTGGGCTGTTCTTTATTGTTATTTTGACAATATTGTTATTACCTTGCCTTTTGCAAACAGAGATGATAGCCGCTCTTTTTCTCTCTTTCCCTTTCTGTCCACAGGTGATTCATACTCGGGGCCCCAGGCCAGCTCAGAGACTGACCTCCTAAACCGTTTCATCTTACTGAAACCAAACGCTCCCCAAAACGGAAAGAGCGACAGCAAAGATCCCAAATCGGCTTCACAGTGATGTAGCCCTGAGCGGAGAGAGAGGCCCTGTCCGGGTGCTGGCTGAAGTCCACGGAGCAGCACCGAAGATTTTCTTTCGTCGTCGTTTCAGTCCCTGCTCCTGTCCTTCCCGCAAGGTTTGGGGGACAGCTTTTGCGCTGCACTTGGGGGTGGGTGGGAACGGAGCAGAGCTTGCACAGAAGTAGCTCTGAGGAGCACGTTCCAGATCCAGGATTTGGGACCCCAGCAGCCTGAATCTTCGTGCCTGGCAGGCTCCAGCCTAGGATGAGGGCCAGAGATTAGGAGGACAGAGGACTAGCTATATATTGTGACCACTATTTTAAATATATAATACTGCTTATGCATATTCTGTATATCAAGAGATTTTTTTTTTTCCTCACACGAATGCACATTTCTTAGCCATCAAGGCGAGATTTTCAAACCACCAGCGGGTCATGCCTGTGTGGTTTTTCCGGTTTTTTTCGTAGGAATCTCAGTGGCATGCTCCCCCAGACGGAGAGAAAATGGACACGATGGAATGAAGTCTTCCCAAACTTGTAGCTGGGAGCAGACGGACTTGACTTCTATGGTGGCCAAAACCATCCTGGTTTGGTTTTTATTAAAAAAAAAAAATCTGGGAGGCTTGGCTGCTGACACAGGGCTTCTGCGGAGGAGGCCGTTCTGCAGAACTGGGAACAGTCTCAGTCCTCAGCGGAGCACTTGCCGAAGACATAAGCCAGGACTTTAAGAGGCCAAATACAAAACCTGCCCTCACCACAGTGACCCTGTCTGTAAGAAACGAGAGGGGTGTTTGAGTCTGGAGGAGAAAAAAAAAATCATTTGGGAAGTTTACAACTTCTGAACAACAGAGCCAGGTTTTCACTTCTCTGAACCAGAGACACAAGAGTACGCCAGGCTTTCCTGAACGTGGTGCCTTCCCTGTTTGGATGCTTCACACTGCAGCTCTCCTTGGCCCCAGTCGTCACAGCTAGATGGGGATAATGGGAGCTGCAGTCCAAAATATTTGGAGGAGGAGGGTACCAAGCTAGGGAAAGGCTGCAGCCGGTCCTTGAGATGTCTCAGGAGAAGAGCCTTCTGACTTCTGCACAAGCATCATTCCCTCGGGCCCTTCCGCAGGAGCCATGCGCGCGCACACAACAGCTCTCAATATGGGCTTCTGGGCCCACTGCACAGGGCAGGCAGGAAAGTGTTTCACTGGATTTCTTTTTTTTAAACCAAATTATTATTTTTTCCAGTCTATGCATCACATTTTTCTTGTGGATATTTACTGACTGTTCCTTAGCCAAGAACAATGGAAGATGGTGACTCACTTGGCAATGGGGCAATGCATCTGCTCTGGGTTTTCGTCAGAACTTTTAAAGACGCTGTTCAGAGCACTGAACCTATTTTGAAGATAAGATCTAGTGACTTGAAGAATGTCTTTAAGGTTCATGACATCACCACCCCAATTACTGCAAAAGGAGGCCCAGGCAATGATCGTGGGTAGTTTCTGTGGCAGGGGGAAGGTGGCATGCCTGTTCTGTGTTTAATCTGAACTTAAAAAAAAGTTCTGCAAGCTGTTGCAGCCCATCAGTCTAGCAGCTTGCATAACTACTTTTAAACTTCAGATTAAACCTGAAAGTAGATGCACTGCCCCATTGACCCAGAACCCTGGGCTCATGATGAGTGGCATCTGAGCCTCTCTTGCAAATGTGGGTGCAGCGTTACAGATATATTCTGGCAAGCAATTCCCCCTCCAAAAAAAATAAAACAAGGCAGTTTCCAAATGGATAACTGTGATGAGGTGGGAACAAGTGGGTATGAGAAGATATTGTGATCTGCCTTGTTTACTCCATTCCACTAAGCAAACTTCCCTTAGCCACACCATCCCATCTTCTTTCCCTCACCCTGGCCAGTAATCCACCCACAAGGCAAAGTGGAGCTAAACCAGCCAGCACTTGAGCCCACCACTCTCTTGAGATCCTCAAGACCAAACAGCTTTTCCTGCCTAGGCCATTTCCGCACTACACTCTTATAGCACGATTATTCCACTTTCAACATCCTATGGAATCCTGGGGTTTGCAGTTTCGGGAGGGGCCCTCCCCGAAACTGCAAACCCCAGGATTCCATAGGATGTTGAAAGTGGAATAATCGCGCTATAAGAGTGTAGTGTGGAAATGGCCCAAGTGTTCCATGCAGAGTCAATTTAATCCTCCTTTTGAATGGCCAGAGATAATCAACTGATAAGAAAGGACTGATAGTCCCTTGGCTCATGCGCCTTCCCTATTTCCTGTCCTGCATGCAGTGGCAACACTGAACGTGGCAACCACATGGTTGCCAGTTTCTTGACTAGCCCTTGCTCCTGTGCATCAACAAGGGCCCATTCACACTATGGAGTTGTAGCACTGTGATTCCACTTTAACTGCCCTGGGAACATTCTATATAATCCCAGGGCTGCTGGCTTGCTAAGGCACTAGAACTCTCTACCAGGAGATTTCTACAAACCTCTCCCTCAACTGCAAATCCCAGCATTCCACAGGATGCAGACACAGCAGTTAAAGTGGAATCATATTGTCATAACTTTGTAGTGTGAAAAGGCCCCAGGTTGGTCTTGGGGGGTTAGTAGGTGATAATGCTTCTCGCCACACCTTGAAATGTGTCATTGCCAGCTGTTGGATCCAGATCAAACTAATGTTAGCAGCAAAGGAGCAGAGCAGATTAGCTGACAATCCACTTTTCTGTTCTTCTCCAGTCCTGCCATTCAAGAAGCCAGTGCCTATTCCAACATAGAGTTCAGTCATTTTCTTCTTTTCGAAACTCTCTTCAGTCATCTGAATTTCTCACCCTCTCATTTAGTAATTTTAAAGAGTGATAAGTGAAACACTTTAAACTGAGTGGCTGTTTTGTTTTCTCCCTATGCTGAAATTTTTTAAAGAAGCAATTGATTTTCTAGTTTTACTATTTATTGAATAACTTTTAGAAGGGCTATCTTTTTATTGTAGTACAAACCTTGGTATTGTGTTGTTTTGTGTTCTTTTTCTCTTTCTCTCTCTTGTCTAGTTTTCAAAATAATGCCAGAGGTACTTATACTATCTTGTGCTCTGTATGTGTAAATAACTGTGTGTTTGGATCCTGTGTATACCGGAGGGAAGGGAGAAAGAAATTTCCAAGCAGATCTGCTGATGGGCGGGTGGGATGAGGGAGGATGCAAAAAATCTCCAAAAGGGACCAGCACTTGTCCAAGCTGCCTTGCTCCAGTTCCAGTTCAAAGCTATTTTAAGACTAAAGTAGAGGGAGGGAAGGGAGAAGAGACCCAGAAAACTACCAGTCCTGGGGAATTTTGTCCTATGGTTGAAACACCCCAGCGCCCACCCTTTGCTGCTAAATGCAATTTCCAGTGTCCTGTTAGCTGTCCGAGAACCACCCCAAAGAACCCCTTTTGGCAGTGCTATCACCCATGCATTGATGTTTAACTAGCTCTGGAGCTGCTCTCCTGTTTTTGCATCATACTGTGTTCTTCATGGTTTGCTAGGGCTCTGATCACAGCACTCCTTGGGGCCCTTTCTCTACTGAGAAAGCATTTTGTGCTGGTGTTTCAATGGGATGGTTGTGACTCACTCCTCTCTCCTGTTTTGAACTCATAATCACCATGACTATTTATATGCTACTTTCCATGCTGAAAGAATCTCAGAACCTCAGAAAATAAATCATTTTTTTTCAAGGGAATTTGCAGGCTGTGATGAGACACAGCAAAAACTTAAAAACAATCAGAAATCTCATAGTGATGAATCTATACCAAAACAGCCCTCTGATAATTTATGGTTGCTGCTGTTACGAGCCTTGAAGTCGGCTCCAGCTTACAGTGTTCCTACGCTGGGGTTTTCGTGATAACAGTTGTTATTCAGAAGAGGTTTGCCGTTGACTTCCTCCTCTGAGGCTGAGAGAGTGTGACTTGCCCAAAGCCACCCAGCGGGTTTACAGGGCTGAGCAGGAATTCCAACAAAGTCCTAGTCCAGTGCTCAAACCACGACAACCACAGAGGCTCTTAACAATTGTTATGATGGACTAATAAAAATGCCAGTGTGTGCCCAAATAGCAAACAAGGGCATTAAAAGAAGTCATTAGGGCCATGTATGCCCCCCTCTCCCGCTTTTTCAAAAAATCCATCCTTACCTGTGTCAAGCCTGAGGCAGGTCATAACCCTAACCCAGCAAAGTAACCTCCTGGGACTCTTGCAGAACTGATGTCAAATCAGAGCCTGCCTTCCATTATAGCTGCCTGCTTTAGATGTCACCTGCTTGCATGTTCTTGCAAGTAGCATGTTTTGTTTGCCTTGCTCAGGAGTGGGGAAAGCCCCAAGGTGGTTTTTGTGGCTCTCAATATCTGACTCCCCCAGACTTTTTTCTGGCAAAAAACAAAACAAAACAAAAGGAGGGACAGATGCATTGTTTCTCCTGGGACCGTCCAGGAGTGATAATTCGCCTTTTAAACAGGTCACAGCTCACTGCTCTGTCAAACATGGAAAAAAATTTTTTTTTTCAATTTTTGGCAGCCCGTGCCAGCCAGAGAGGATTCCAAGCTCTGCATTTTATAGAAGGGGGGATGGCACCTTCTCTAGTCCTTCAACTGGCTGAATCCCATTCCACGCAGCCCTGCCCAACAGAGCAAGCAAGTGAGCATGGCCAGCTTCTAGCCTTAGCCTGAGAGCAGTGAGGTATACATACTGTTTCTTGCACAGCCTCACCCTCTAAGGTTCCCTATGCAAAGTGGCACCTTTCTTGGTGCCATTTCATGTCCCTGGGTAAAGTGCCACCTTGGGCTTGCTTGCCATGTTGGGCAAGGCTCAGTAAACCACATCCCTGAAGGACTGGCATCTCTTCACCAAAACTATGCCAGCCCTTTACTTGGACAGCATTTCTGATGACTGACCTTACCAGAGCATCAGTGCCATTCCCCAGCCATTCTTTAATCACCAGGATGCTCTTAAGGCAAGCCTTGCAAATATTTAGAGACCTGTGGTATCCAACACTTTCATCTGTCGTGTCCAGCTCATCCACACCACCTACGTTCACATGCCATGTGTTTCAGGTGGGACATGACCAGAGGACACCACTCAGGAAGACAGCTGGGGAGGCCAGTGTTTGGACTAGAGCAGGAGTGGACAACTTGTGCCCACCCAGATGTTGCTAAGCAGCAGCTCCCATTGTCCTTAACCAGCAAAGCCAATGGCAAAGGATGGGAACTGGAGTCACTGTTGGCTTCCATGTCAGTTGGGCGGTGAACCTAGTCTTGATTTTAGTCTTGAGTTATGCACTGTACTAAAATCCAATCCCCCAAATAGTTTCATCACTGGGGGTGGCTTGGTTAAGGTTCAGACACAGGACAGATTGACCAGTCTGCTAGCACGGGAAGCCACCACATACAAAGACTTCAACAACTGCTAGAGGAATGTTCTCCACCCTACATTAAAAGCAGCAGAAAACCCCCAGTTTGTATGGGATTTCCTTTTCATCAAGTGTCAAGAAGGGCAGTTGCCTCAGAAGGAGCAACAAGAACCTCTTGTTTTGCGGGGGGGGGGCTGCAGTTCTTGGGATGACCCCCTCCTCCAGCAGCCCCTTCGGAATGTGCTAATGGGAGAAGCATGGAGTCTGTGAGGTCTCTAGGACAGAAAAGTGGGATGGGGCTTCCCAAGTAGCTGCTATCATTTTGAGTATTGTAATAGGACCATGATTCTGTAAAGACTGGGATAGGGAGATGCTTGGATGATGGTTACTTAAGGCTGGCCCGGGATTATTGGATGCACAGATGGGGTTTCCCAAAAAATATTTTGGTTGGTTGGCTGATTGATTTTTTTTTTAAAAAAAATGGAACTGCTCAGTCAATAAACAAACATTATTCACTATTGCAATTTGCCTGTTTTTTTTTTTTGTTTGTTTTTTTTGAAAAAGAAATCTAGACCAGGTGTGGGAATTGTGCAGCTTTCCTGAGGCTTCTGGACTGGAAGTCACAACATCCCTTGCCAGCAAAGCCAGTTGCAGGGGTGGGAGGATGCTGGGAGTTAAGTCCCACCAAATCTAGAATGATTCCCACCCCCATTTGGACAGTTTGCTGGTTTTTAAGGTTTATGATTTAATAAAATATAGGGCAGCTTACAATAAAATGACTCTGCACAGTTTTGTCGATATGAGTGTTCAAATCAACTATGACTCAGTGGCGTTTTCTTGGCAAGAATTTTTCTAGAGGGGTTGCCATAGTCTTCCTCTAACAGGGCTGAGTGAGTGTGTTCTCAGGCAGAGCAGGGATTTGAACCCTGGCTTCCTGGAGTCCTAGGCCAAGCATTACACCACACTGGGAACAGTTTAAAACAATTTAATACAGAATAAAGAGCCAGCACACTGTAGTGGTTGAACATTTGACCATGACTCTGGAGATCAGCGTTCAAATCCCCTCTTGCCATGGAAACCCAGTGGGTGACTCTGGGCAAGTCACACTCTCCCAGCCTCAGAGGAAGGGAAAGGCAAACCCCCTCTGAACAGATCCTGAGAAGAAATCCCCATGACAGGATGTCCTTGCGTTGGAAAATGACTTGAAGGCGCACCACAAGAAGAACAAAGGCCAAAAACTTATTAGCAGGTTGTCTAATAACACAGTAGGAGAAAATGTGTTACTATCTATATGTGTCTGGGTGTCCTGGTATGCACAAGCACATAGGAGTAGGGACAGACACTCTCCAGAAACCTGAACTGATCACTTGCAGATAATTTTTGCTGCTTGGCCAAGGTACAGATCCGTGTTTCCCACTCTGACTCTAAAGACATTCAGATTTAAATATATTCAGATTTAAATTTCTGTGATTAGCATGAATGGACCTGTTTCTTTCTTCTTCTTCTTTTAACTAAACACTTTAAGTTAGGCTTAAGTAAGCTGGTGCCCACTTGATGTTTGCAGACAACTCCTTCATCAGCCCCAGCCAACATGGCTAATGAGGAAGCACTGTGGTAGTTAAGTCTAAAACATCTGGGCAGCCGCATGGGGAAATCTTCTACATACATAGGGATGTAATGAATGTGGCGTCAAGTGTGGGCATTTTAAATAGTCCTTAATTATCTGGAATCTCCCTCTAGCCTTTGGAATAGTACATCTGGCAAATCAGTGTGGGAAAGAGACAAAAAGACTGAAGTAATTCTGGGTAGGAAGCAGTAAGAGCGAAGGTTTTTTGTTTTTGTTTTTTTGAGCTGGCATTAACTGGATTTATGCTTCTTCTCTTTGAGAATGTGAAGAAACAGCAGTGGCTTTGCTGTGCATTTTCAAAAAGAGACTACTTCCTTACAAAAGGCTCGCTTAATAAAACATGCTGCAAAAACACCAGGTCTCTCACGCCAAAAGGAAACTGAACGCCGTAGCCATGTCCAATGACTTAACACCAGAAAAGGAGTTTTAAAAATATACATTTCAAATCCAATGAATACCAAACTCCCCAAGGAGAGTACCTCTAAAATCAATTAAAGAGCTGGGTGCAAAGGAGCTGTCCTTTTGCTGATCTGCCTTTTTTTCCTTTAGTCCCTGAAGTTCAAATAAATCCGTTAATGAGAAGACAGAACAGCCACATAATGGATGGTTCCAGATGGAAGAGCTGTCATGCTGCCAAGCAAAAAACCCACTACAGCTCTGACATCTTTCCCCTCTGAACTGTTTTTGTCCCAATCTTTGTTCATTTTGGTTGAAAAGAAAAAGACAGTTGTGTTGGGGAAAGAATGGCTACAAAGGGAAGACAAAAGTTGTCTGGACCCAGCAACACATGGTAATAAATGACTGATCTGAAAGTAATCTTACTATCTTGCAATACCGAGATAATGTAAAACTAATAGCAAGAAGTTTACAGTTCAGCTCTGCAGTTAAACTATATAGCCTTAGTTCTGTTGCCCTTTCAAAGCTCAATTCATTTTAGTGATCTGGTGCTGCCTTTCTTTTTAGCATCTCTTCCGCTCTGTTCAGGGAAGGACAGCTACTTGTGGAGCTGGATTCTGTTTACTGTGGGGGGCATCCTGTTAGTGATGTATGTGCATGTCTCTTTTTGGACAGAGTTCTGGAGGCTATTTAGCCCTCTGCACCCTGTCCAAAACCTCCCATCACACAGCTGTCAAGCCCCAGGAGAGGCCACTATGTACTAGTGAAGAGGTGAGAAAAGGTAATTCAGGCAACGAAGCAGCAGTTGCTCTAAGCTCCAGAGGGAAGGGAAAGAATGCTGTCTGTGAGTGCACCCTCATCTCTTCCCCTTCCATGAATGGAAGAAATTGAGCACACCCTTGTTTCTTCTGTCCCAGTTGCCTCCCCCTTCCATGCTAGAAAGCAGCAGTAGCAGCAATGACCCTCTAATAGCCTTACAGTTGCTGGGGAAGAAACATGAAATGGTATAGGCAAATCATAATATTCTACTAGCTCGATGTAGGACTTCAGCCCCTGGGGTAGAATTTTAAATCTCTCAAATATTGTCAGACTACAGCTCCTAGCATTGCCTACCTTCGTGCTGGTTAGGGCTGTTGGGATTGGTAGTCCAATGATATCTAAAGGTCCACACAATTCTCATCCTGTTATATGTTTTTTTAGACTGACATGTGAGTATATAAAGGTTTATAGATACTGTTGGAATTGCAAGTCCCAGTCGCCTTAGTTGGTATAGAAAATGATGGGGGGTATGGGAGTTGTAGTACTACCTTGCCATGAAGTTGCCAGCAGAAGGGAAAAGGTCACAGGTATGGCAACCATGAAGGAAGGCAGACAGGCACTGAGGCCACAGGCTGATCACAAATTCTACCTGCCACTCCTCTCCACAACCTCTGGGCTGCCAAAGAAAAAGTGCAGCCACTAGAGTATGGCACCAAGAAGATTACAGCACTCACTTCCTCCACGGTCCCACATTAGGGATGTCATCCTAGGGCACAAGACTGAAAGCAAGCTCAGAATGAACAAAGTGGAAATAGTCACATAGACAACCCATTTGATTTTATGATTCTTATTCATTTACAGTCACATCAGTGTCCAGGAACAGAGGAAATTATACATCCACCAGAGAGCTGTGAATCTGCTGTCAACATCAAACAACCATTTCAAGAGTTGGGGCTTTGAGCTGCCAATTGTCATTACCTCTGATATCCCTAGTCCTGGAAGAGAAATGAAAGGTTTAATAAGGGAACATCACCAGGAGCCTGCCAGCAGTGTTCTCTCACTGGAGAGTAACACCACACTGGGACCTGGAATAAAAGCATACAATTTGCCATTACCACCAAGGATGGATTAGGCATTTTTGGCCAAGGACACAAATGGTTTAGGCAGTGTGGGAGAGTGAAAACTAGATCCTTTAGGTCCAAAAATTATCATTAATCTTCATGCACACATTTTATTTTTAAATAAACCCAACTTATTATTTTTGCTGGGCAGGTCAAACATTGAGGTAGATGGCATAATTGGGGAACCCAGTTTTTTTTGTCACCTATCCATGGCCCAGAAAATGGAAGATTTTCACACTAGTCTGATGGTGTGTGTTTGTGTGAATGGGAGGTTTTGGAGTGAGAATATGAAACAGAGAGAGATGCACATGGTGAGAGAGAGGTTTGAAGAAAAGCTGTGACCATTTAGAGTACTTGTGATGAGATTCCTGGACACCATGTCTCTTTTCCTTGCAGGGCTCAGGTAAGATGCTCACACACTCTTCACTGTGTTGCTTCATCGACGTTGGTTCAGTCCTGTGAGGTTCCTTATCTAAACAACATGGACAATGAGGAAGTTAACATGATTCAAACAAGCAATATAAGAATATTATCATAGAATCATAGAGTTGGAAGTGACCACAAGGGCCATCCAGTCCAACCCTCTGCCATGCAGGAACATCCATCAAAGCATTCCCAGCAGATGGTCATCCAGTCTCTGCTTAAAAACCTCCAAAGAAGGAGACTCCACCACAATCCACTGAGTCAGCATCTTCCACTGCTGGACAGCTCTGACTGTCAGGAAGTTCTTCCTGAGGTTCAGGTGGAATCTCCTTTCTTGCAGCTTGAATCTGTTGCTCCTTATCTTAGTGTCTGGAGTGGCAGAAAACAAGCCCATCTACAACAACTCTTTTTTGGACAGGCACAAAGAGCTATTCTCTTGCACTTGTACTTCATTCAAAAACCTCCCACACCTGACATCATGAGGCCTTGTAAGGGGCTGCTTCTGCTGCTCCTTTTTACTAGAGAGAAGCAATTCAGACCAGAAAGATCCAGCCACTCCAGGGGAGGAATAGGTGGATATACTTCATGTGAAAGTGCACCCTCATTTGTTCCCCTGACCAAGCTGAGACTTGGCTGATTCTCTGTAGTTTGAACCACCTTCTCCCTCCCAAGTAAGCAACAGCACCACAGACTGGTCCTAGGGCTTGGCAGCTGCTGGATGGTGAGAGGACATGGAGCTATCTGCACAATGCAGGGTCTCAGCCTGCCTTTCCCCAAAAAACTGGGACTCAGAACAGATACAATATTATATAAAAGTTCAACACTGCAACGGAATTAAACTAAAAGCAGCATTAACCCCTTCAAATGTACAATTACAAATAGTGATAGGGTAACTGCTTGTTACAACTGAGATGGGCAACTACAAGCAGTGGCTTTCCAATTGTTTTTGAGGGACACTCAGGATGTCTTGAAAATTTCTCAAGACCATCTCTTGAGGTTCTGAGGTTTGCTGGAACTCCTTGGGAATCCCTCTTGAGAAGATAAAAAAGATTAGCAACTTTCCCTAAAAGAAAACTTGACTAACAATGTAAAAGTTGCCAATAGAATTGTTTTGACCTTATGAATTTCATAGGGTTTTCTTAGGCAAGGAATATTCAAGGGAGCTTTGTCATGGTCCTCCCCTGAATCTAGCCTCCTGTACCTGGTATTCACTGGCAGTCTTCCTTCCAAGTACTAACGAGGCCTGAATGTGTTTAGCTTCTAAGATTATGCAGGATCTGGTGCTTTCAGTGTTTCAGACACTAAAACTTGACTACCCTATGGATATTTCCTTGAAAAGTTGTCCATGGGTTTTGAAGCATACTCTTAGGTCATTTCTGCACTAGCCTGTTATAGTGCTATTATTCCACTTTCAACATCCTATGGAATCCTGGGGTTTGCAGTTTAGCGAGGGCCTCCCAGTTGGCTGTTCCCTAAACTGCAAGCCCCAGGATTCCATAGGATGTTGAAAGTGGAATAATAGCACTATAACAGGCTAGTGCGGAAACAGTTTTAGTCTACTTGGGATAGACTTGAGGCCCTTGTTTGTATGTCAGACATCATGATTGCATGCCCTAAAATATGCACCAGAATCTCATGCAATATCCAGCTTCTTAAGGGGAAGGCTTAGACTGAAAGCACAAAGTTTGAAAAGTCACTGGCCAAAAAATTTCACAAAACATTTATGCTGGAATGAAAGTCCTTCTTATGTTTGCCATAAAGAAGGCCAGCCCTATTAAAGTGATCGGCACATTCCCCTTCAATTATAGATGCAGAATTAACTGGAAGGAAAAAAGTGATAGATACAAGTTTGGGGCAATACAAAACCAAAAATGAGCTTTTACCACATATTGCTTCTGCCAGCTATTGGAAGGAATCTTGCTTAATTAAAACTGTGTGTCAAAAATGGTCATCCACATGAATTATCGGCCTCTTCTGGAACTGGGAGTAGTTCCAGGCCTCTCCAAATGTTCATTGGGTGCAGAACAATGACATATATAACTGCTGTAAGATCAGCTTTTTTGGAGGTAAAAGCTGAAGGAGGTGGTCTCTGGCACAGAAGCATCCCAGCACCTCTGCTGATGGGGCCTACCACCCCCTCACAGCCAAGGGTAGAACTGGGCCCCCAAACAAACAGTTCTACCCAGACTGTTCTTAGCCTTCAGATACATTCCCAGCCTCAAACTACACAGCTAATGGAAAAGGTATAAAATAAAGAAATACAAATTCACTCTCTTCACTTGGCAATGATGCTATAAAGAACTCCAACTTGCTACAATTATTTTAGAAAAATCCTACATGTAGGCTATCTCACAGATCCTTCCTTTTAAAAATCCCTGAGAATAACTTTTCTGATAAAAATTTTTGCTGTGTCTTTCTCCCAGTCCCATAATTCTCTAAGTACTCTCAAAGAAGAGACCACTCTATGAGCAGTCACCTGGGAAAAACCCAACCTCTGGCATTACTTACAGTAACGGCAGCACCCATAAGTCCCTGGACGATGGCCTCTCCTGTTGCTTGCACCTGGAAAACACATGCACGTGAATGGTAAATTGCCAGCTACACACTGGTTTTGTTTTTCTATTTCAAACACAGCATACCACAGGCATGTGTTCCCTGGATGGAAATATCAGCAAATCTGAAACTCTATAGCAATGACATTCACAGGAGCTGCAAAAACCAGGATAAATACAATAGATTCTAACCCCATCAAAAGCTCCACCAGTAAAGGAAGCCTTACCTAAAAATCTCCAGGAAGATTTTCTAGATCCAAGAAGACTGATTTAATTAAAGGACCCAATAAAGCAGAGGTAGGAAACATGAAGCCTTCCAGATACTGTAGAACTATGACTCTCATCATCCCTCACCAGGGGTTCTGCTGGCTAACATTGATGGGAATGGCAGCCTAGCAACATCTGGTGGGCCACAACCTCCACCACAGCAATGAAGAGTTCTGCAGAGTCCATCATTTTTAAGGTAATCAATATAAATTCTACACTGGGCTTTTATGACAGCATTGCAAAACTGTGGCACAATCCAAGCAATAAAGTTTGCATGCAGGACTCAAGTGTGCCGTCTCACCCTCTTGCAAGTGTTATGCCCATGGATGGAGAGTACATGGCAGGTTTTACTCCCAAATCTATACAGTACTCATCAAGCAGAGCACCCCGCTCTGTCACCACAATGTCATCCTGACACAACTTCTTTTAACATATGGAAAGTGCTTGTTTTCATCCAGAGCTAGGCAGCAGGGAATCCTCAGGATGGGCTTTTCCCACATCCACATGGATTTTTGCATCAGGTCTCCAGAGTGACAAGCCCTGGAAACATGTAGGATGATCACAAATAAGGAGATTCTCCAAATATCACTTGAGAAGTCTACACTGCTAGAAACCTGATGAATGCCATACAACCTTGTTTGGGTGCCTGGGATGCCAGAGGCTAAGAAACATTCAGTGGGCCAAGAGTAACACGCAAGAATAAAACACAGCTATAATGAACACTGAACCTATTTCTTAAACAGTGCTACTCAGATTCTTGTTTCCTTTAAATGCCTGTGTTTACTTGACCAGACTACAGTTTGCATGAACAACTGAAGGGATGTTTAGGCATCACCTGTTTAGCTGTGTGGCCCATGTTCATAGCATCAGCTATTCTCTTTTCAAGAAAAGACCAGGTATCCTCAAAATCAGGAGAGGAGTCCTGAATCATCACAAGCTCTGTAGTGTTGTAAATGCCAGCCAGCACCGCTCTACGAGTGTACCAGTTTATCTGGAAAGGCAGGAATCAAGAAACATTAAGTTATACAAACACCACAGTTAGAAACTAAGGTTCTGCAAGCAAAACTGATTGGAAACTCTTCATAATATGGCCATGACTGATAATACAGATATTCATTAGTATTTTAATAAAACCTTAGATTTCTAAAGGTACATAAACTCCACAAGAGGAAATGATGAACTCTTAACAACCTCCAAAATCACACACTGACTTGGTAATATTGGAATACCTGCATGAGAGAGAACAAAATCATTTTGCATGAGAGAAAGAGAAATAACAAAGTTCCATGAAGGTTCTGAAGCATCATCCCTGTGCCAACTCTGGAACAAAAATAAAAATATTGTAGTGCCTGGAAGAGGCAGGAGTAGGTATGGGAGAGTCTGCAGCAAGTCTGGAATATTTTTGCTAAATATTGGGAAAGCATCCAATACAAAAATCTTTCTTGTCACCTCCACTGTACAGCTCACAAAATATCCAAGCTGGTGAAAGAACAGCTTTAGGTAGTCCTGACAGTCTGGCACCTGACTCCACAGCCAATAGGCCTGCCAGCAAGCTTGTTTCTCAGTCTGTTGGGAAATGTGCCCTATGAAAGCTTAGGAACATAAAACTCTTAAAGACAGTATAAGATCATATACACTTTTAGCACCACATAAATATATACCAGTGTAGTTATGCTGAATATTGCAGTGACACAAGCTAGACCCAGTGGGTGTGATTCCACTGTCCTTCCCTGCCCTTCCCTGCAGCAGAACAGCCAATCAGCTTCCCACCCACCATATCAAAAGCAAAAGAGACATCTGTGCATATGCTCACAGAATAATAGGCTGCGCTAGGGTGCGTATTCAGCCTCTGAGAAATCAGAACTGCTTGTGTAGCTATTGAATGCCAGCGTACCATTCCGGAAGGATTTTGAGCTCTGTTGGCTTTGGTATTACGGATAAAGGCTGCAACCTTATGCCCACTGAACTGCCACACACACACACACACCATGGCTAAGAACCACCATTTCTTTATCATTCAGCTCAGCAGAGCTCCAAGTAACTTGGAAGGATGCCCACATTTTCCCAAACACTATCTGGCTTAGCAAAGCATTATTCATGTACATAGTGTTCTCCACAGTGGAAAATGGGATCCATTTGAAACCCCCTAAATGTTGGTGGGGCCCAAAACAGCTGCAACAAAGTCCTGCAAGTGGTATGTAGGCATTTTTCCATTTTCCAAGACAGCAGGAAAGAAATAACTAAGTTAGACACTCCTGCTAATACCGAAGTTTTTAAAAACCCCATCCACAATTTGCATACTACAAAAAGAACTTTTGTTTCCTAATGCATTTGCTGTCTTTCACTTGGCTTTCTGGTTTATTCCTTTAATTTGCCTGCATGCTATTTATTTGTCATTACAGTAGCTGCTGTTTTATTTTCAAACAGGTTTATTAAAGCCATTCATTAGAAAGACCCACTAAGCTCTTCCTGCTCCTTATGTTTACAATAGGTCAAGTAATTCATTAATTGCCTTAATTAAGATATAATTTACTTTGCCTTTATTTCCTGCCAGAAAGATGATGGCTCTTATCATAAGCTCTGAGTATTTTTAGATAGCTAGTTAAGAGTTTTCAAAGAAAATCTTTCACTTTCTGTCATCCCAGCTGGAGATGGGAGTCTGAGGAGTGAATCTGGGTTTTAAGCTGGCAAATACCCCATCCAGCTCTCTGTGGCACATACAGACATTTTCCATTTTCTTAATTTCTATAAAAAGAAAAGGACCATTAAAAAAAAAAAGCTAATGCGATACAGCCAGCTTATTCACTGCCAGTTCTAAACATAACTAGTTCTAGAAGTACTGTCACCTCTGATTTGGACACTTTCTACTGTCACTTTTTTAAAAAAACATACATTGTTCTGGAAACAGCCAAGGTCTATGGTAAGAACAATAAAGATTGTCTATGACATCTCCAGTTCTTTGGAAACCTCAGGCTTGAAAGGCAAAGTAAGTGTTTGAACTGCCCAATTTTCCCCAAGGGCAGTCCTGAACATATTTATCATGTAAAGCAGTGCATTTCAGACTTTCTTGTGACTCCCCTGAGTCCTAGAAACAATATCGGTGTGACATTCTGACTTACATCAGTGGACTGGTCTCCTGCATAGTGCCACATGTCATCCACCATGCTTGTCAGAAGGTTGAGGCTGGTCGGGATATTGTGAGGCAGCAACAACACACTAATAGCCTAGAGAAAGTCAGAGCAATCAATGAGGCAAGACGGAGTATTTTTAACCAGTAGTCCCACCAATGTTTTCTTTTGCCCATCACCTTCCACAGCCTGGACTGTCTGTGGCTTCTACCTTCAGCAACTGAACACTGATTTCACTATTTGACTCTCAGTCTTACAAACAAAAAATGGGTGGTCCTATTTCACTTCAAAACTGACAGACACCTAGCCAACTAAGTCTGCTATTACAGGCAAAGATAATAAACCCACTAAGGCTGATACCCTGCATGTGAGCACAACTCCACACTCGCAGTTCAACACCTCCTGCTGCTGAGAATGCTTTTGACCATGGGGCACCAGCTGGTATCAGCTCAGCTGGGAGGGAGAAATGAAGGTGCACTCTCAGACAGAGTAAACCTACTGTACCTTTTTCCTTCTCCCAGAGACTCAAGAGCAGCCAGGCTTCCATAGTCTGAATAACCTCTAAACCTCTCCCCTCCCTTCTAGTCAGAAACAGCAGCACAGGTCCCTCCCAGGATTTGACAGCTTCTGGGTGGGGGAAGGCTCAGGAACAGAACGCAAGGGCAACAGAATAGCCCTCTGAACTCCATCCAAAACAAGATTTCCATGCATGTATGCTGCTGACAGGGTGCCAGCCTAGGTCCGATATATAAAGTGATGAGAAAAAGATGGACCTCTAAGAGAATCCAATTTAAAACAGCAATTTTAGTTTTGTACCTGGGGCCACTTTTCAATATAGGGAATGAGCATCCTCAGCCTGGCTTCTAAGGCATCTTTTAGAAACTGGTCTGTCTTCTTTTTCCTTGAAAAAGAAAATAACATTTATGATAATGCAGCTCTGACCTTTACGATTACAAGTCAGCAGGCAAGATGCACAAGAAAAGCAAATCTGCAGCCCACTCCCCTGTGGCCAAATTCTGAGGACTGACTTCCTCTGCCAATGCAGGGTTTCCTAAAATGTTTCTGTCTTAAATAGCAGTGCAGAGCATGGTTTCCCACAACTGCTGCTGTTGTCCAGTACTTACTCAGCCTGGCCTAGCTGCACCAGCTTGTGCTGTTCCTCAAGAAGCTCAGAAAGCTTGGAGTTGCACTGGGACACAAAGTGCAGGACCAATTCGCTGCCATCGTTGTGAAAGAGCCCTGCTGCAGCAACAGAGAGACCCAGTGACTACAAGGAGGAAGGGAGACAGGTTGAGTCAGTAAATTATCATCACAGAGGGCATTTCAGGGCAAAAATATTTTACTGATAGAACACTCAGTCCTGGGGGCTCTTGGGATGATTGCAACCCACAGGCTCAATTTTACTCATACTGATATAGTGGCCAAGTGATGGAACTACAAATTAGTAAATCTCTAGTTCAAATCTCACCTTTGCTAGGCATTCGCATGGTGACATAGGCCACATTCTCAGTCTCCCATTTGCAATATGGGAAGCATTCTGATGATGCAAACGCAGAACAATGAACATGAAACATCTAAGTTGGAAAGTGCTACATATATGTCAATTATTATTGTGTGTGCGCATATTCAGGTCGCCTGCCAAGTTATGGCAACCCCATGAATTTTACAGGATTTTCTTAGGCAAGGAATATTCAGAGGTGGTTTTGTCAGTTCCCTCCTCTGAAATGCAGCCTACAGTACCTGGGATTCATTGGCAGTCTCTCATCCAAGGATTAACCAAGGCTGACCCTACTCAGCTTTCCAGATCACTCAGTTCCTTTACTTATATTATGTACCTTTAATTGTTACAATTTGTGAATACTTTTGTATCATTTTCTAACCCTTTCTGGATTACACATTAGTTTTGAGGCGAATATGAAGGCCTAGGTGATTCTGCTTTGCATTGCAGATCCACAAGGATTTGAAAGGAAATTTATCCAGCTCCTACTCCGGGGTAGGTATAATTTAGTATTATCAAGACTAATTTTTTTTTTTACCAAGACCCAAGTAAAATTACTGGGAACCTCACAGAATAGTATGAATGACAGTGTTATTTTAGATTGACAATGAAAAATTGAGGTAAGCTTCAAGTGCAGTTTCTCTCAGAATACCAGTCCAACTTGATACACACCTTGGCTCCTTCTGCAATGGCATCTGCCGTCCAGCCATGAATAGGCACAAACTCCAGAGCTGCTGTCAGGATCCGGTTCTGTAGCTGCTCCTCACTCTCATAGCCTTCTGATTCTTCACCACCTTGATCTGTGTAGCTAAGGAAAAAAAGCAGAAGACTTCACAGCCTAAGAACAATCTCAAAAAATCTGAAGTTTTTCCAAAATGGTAACTAAAGACAAAAAAATTTAAAAGTCACTGTCCAATTGAAAACTGAATTATATCCATTGGGACTAATGGATGACCAAAGTATCATATTACAATATATAACCCTTGCAGCAAGATTACTAAACACACAGAAATGGAAAAGTACAGCAATACCAATGAGTGAGGACTGGGTAATAAAACTGATGGACTTAGCTGAAATGGACAAACTGACAACTTTGTGCAAAAATAAAGAATACTATGTTAACTGTAGCTTTCAACAATCAGTGTATCTGGAAAAATAAGAAGCATTTGAGTGGCATTTACAACTGGAAAAGTTGCTTTATATAGAAGGCATAATGTTTACAAAGATACAGGTGCCTCATCTGACAAGTTCAGAGGCCTCTTCTTTACAAGATGATTCAATTGTCAGTGTGGCTTTTGTGTGGGTAGTGGAAGACCACAAATTGTGACGCTGGTTACTTTATCCTGTGATCACAGACAGGAGAAAGAAATGCCATCTTCAAATGGACTCATTAGAATATGCATCAACAGGGCACAGAAATATCATGCCGCTGTGCTCACAATGCAGAGGTTTGAATCAGAGGTGGCAACTCTTTTGGAAAACTTAGATCTTACAAAGGTTCAACTTGGGCGGGGGGCAGAACTAGGCAAAATACCTGGGCCGTGAGTGAGGATGCTCTTCATCAAGTTTCTCCTCCACTGGCTGAGACTCCAAGTGCTGTTGAGTAGGAGATTGGAACGGCTGCTGTTTCTGCTCATCTGAAGCTCTCTGTACCACAGCAGCAACACGGAGGGAACGATGGGCTGGATTTAACTGGTATCTGAAGACTGAAACAAAAAATCAGTTTAGTAGAACAGATTATGTTGCTTGCTAACCCCAAGAACTGCACTTCTGAAGCATAATCCTTACAGAGGCTATAAAGAGGGACTCAGCTTTAAAGGAAGTCTACTTACAAGTTTATATAAATATACATGTGTGCCTAAAGAAGGGATGGACAAAGCATGACTTTTAGATATCAAATTCCCTTTTTCAAGCAAAAAAGGGGCTGTCTCTCTGCAAAGTTCCTAAAGCAATGATTCACCTTTAAATAGTCTCATTACCCCACCCCACATACCATTTTATTTATCTATACATATACATATATGTCATACACATTTCTCAGAACTGGAACTAGGCTCCCAGCTGCTTTTAGCTTGCCGTTTTTCATGGGGGAAGGCATTTTGGATCATTTGTGGGCAGGCCTAGGGCATCCTTCTGCCTGGATCTGTCATAACTGCTCATCTTTGGTAGAAAATAATACATTTGTCCATTAGTTTGCAAGAAACACCCATCTTATACATTTATATGAAGAGCCAACACTTAATTCTAGGTCCTTATCCAAGTTTTGTATAAGGCACAGGCAACTGTTTCAAAGGCCCTCACAAATTACAAAATAAATCTGGCATAAAATGTCCTCAGCATTCCTCAGGGGACATAGGGGCCCATTTGACCATAATTTTGCATTCCCTGGACTGTTTCAAGCCAAGGAAAAGCCTTTTTTAAAATGAGGAAGTCAATTTCTAATTCACTTCTTGCTTTTTACATCTACATCTACATCCTCAAGGTGCTGGGGCAAAAAAAAAAAAATTAAATGGGGCTGCTGATGGTTTCAAAATGGCATCGGGGCTGCATGTGGCCTATGAGCCACACTTTCTCCACCTTGCTTTATGCACTGGATTATACTGCCTTTCAAAGACTGTGAAGGGCTGGATTATTTTTACAAGAGCGCACCACTGTTACTCTAAACAAGTATTGCTTTGTAAAAGTCAGGTCCTCTTTTCTAACAGGTCTTAGCCAGCACAAGTGGACTGTCAGCCAAGTATTTCTAGTAACAAATCACTAATTAGGCAAGTCACTATTGGTACAGCCATTGTTGTCACATGCTTTCAAGCTGTTTCCAACTTACGGCAACCCTATCACGGAGCTTTCTGAGGCTGGGAATGTGTGATGCACCCAAGTCCATTCAAATTTTTTTTTCTTGAATCTCACAGAAGGCTTTTCTGTTCCCCAAAGCTGAATATTTTCTAAACAAAGCACACAGATGAGCTACTCTGTGAAGCTCAAAGTGGTAAAATTGTGACAGCCTGAGTTAAACAAGAAATCATTTGATGATGATTAGGTTTCAAGAGTAAATATATGTTTAAACGATGTTTGTTTGGTTTTCCTACAGATTCCTTCAGAGTCAATTCCTGTAATTTTGGTGTAAAGGTCAGGAAACATTTGGAGAATGACAAATTAAATAGATAGTCATCTGAAGCTCTGCTCCAGGCTATCAGATTAAAATGTCAAGCACAGGCTGGAATTTGCCTCCTTAAGTTCTTTCTAAAAAGAGAAACATGAAGTTAAACATATTCCAAAAGTCATAAATCAAACCCCAAATGTTGTCCCCTTTCCAAATTCCAGAGAAGGAAAAAGAAGCTGCAGTGTACTCAGCAATATGGGGGAAAAACACAGAGATTGGGAGGTACTTTTTTTGGGGGGGGGGCTTTTAACTCCCAACTCCCCAACTGGTGGCCCTGCTGGCTGGAGGATTCTGGAACCTATAGTCCAAAATGACCCTAATTTTGCTCCAGGGCGCAGGAGGACACACTGCAAGGTAGTCAGAAAATGGCATGAAGTAACCCTAAGCTGATCAGTCTCTCTGGCCATTTCCACACTGGACTGTTATAGTGCTCTTATTCCACTTTCAGCATCCTCTGGTACCCTGGGGTTTGCAGTTTAGGGAGGGGCATTTAGGATTCTCATAAAGAGACCCCTTTGGTGGCCTCAGGAAACTACAAATGCTGAAAGGACGAAGCGAATTAGCAGGGAGGAGAAGGAATTGAGGTATCAGAAAAGGCAGGCAGGTCAAGGAAGGAGAAGGGAATGCAGGCTCAGGGCCCAGAGAGTCCCTTGTTTGTGGGTTCTTCAACGGAGGGGGTGGAAGGGGATCCATGGTGATTTCTGCTGCATGCCCTGGACCTTCTCTCAACAGAGAGAAGTGTAAGGTCCTACACTTAGGTAGAAAAAATGGAATACAGAAATATAGGATGGGGGACACGTGGCTGGATAGCAGTATGTGTGAAAGGGATCTAGGAGTCTCCATAGACCACAAGCTGAACATGAGTCAGCAGTGTGATGCGGCAGCCAAGAAAGTCAATGCGATTCTCAGCTGCATCAATAGGAGTCTGGTGTCTAGATCGAGGGAGGTATTGGTACCACTCTACTCTGCTCTGGTTAGACCCCATCTTGAATACTGTGTCCAGTTCTGGGCACCCCAATTCAAGAAGGATATTGACAAGCTGGAGCAAGTCCAGAGGAGGGCGACCAAAATGGTGAGAGGCCTGGAAGCCATGAAGCCCTATGAGGATAGACTTAGAGAGCTGGGGATGTTTGGTCTGCAGAAGAGAAGGTTAAGAGGGGACATGATAGCCATGTTTAAATATTTGAAGGGATGCCACGTAGAGGAAGGAGAGGGCTTGCTTTCTGCTTCTCCAGAGACCAGGACAAGGAGCAATGGATTCAAGCTGCGGGAAAGGAGATTCCACCTGAACCTCAGGAAGAACTTCCTGACCGTCAGGGCTGTACGGCTGTGGAATCTGCTGCCTGGGAGTGTGGTGGAGTCTCCTTCCTTGGAGGTTTTTAAGCAGAGGCTGGATGGCCATCTGTCCAAGGGAGTGCTTGGAGGGAGTTCCTGCGTGGCAGAAGAGGTTGGACTGGATGGCCCCTGGGGTCCCTTCCAACTCTACATTTCTATGATTCTATGATTCTCTCAGGCAAGCCTAGAAAACCAGCCCCCAAACTCCAGGATCCAAGACGCCTGCATTTATTCATTCCCGGTATCTCCTCCGTCCATTCCTGGGCCGTCTCGCCCTCCTTTCTCCAAAATGAAACCGTTATGGCTGGAAGCAGACCTACAACTGTGCAGAAAGTCGCAAAGTTAAAACTGTGTGTCTTGAAAATGCACTGTTTTTAAAAGGTGCGGTGAGTTTCCCAGGCTTTGTGAGGGAAAAAAGGAAATCCGGAATGTTTTGACAATATGGGGAGAAATAGTGATGCCTGTTCCTTGACATCTGCCAGGAAGTGGGAAAATTGAGAATTTCCGTCCCCAGATGGGACAAAGAGAAGGGCCGTTAGAAAGCCTTGGAGGCCCCTCGCTCCACTGCAGACCCCAGGATTCCATAGGATGTGGAAAGTGGAATCATCGCGCTCTAACAGTCCAGTGCGGAAATGGCCCCCCTCTCTCCTTCTGAGCCTGGCCTACCTCGCAGGGTTGTTGCGAGGAGCAAAGAAACCCGGAGCGCCTGCGGGGGAAACGCGTCATCCGAAGGAAACACAGCTCTTATTGCCGAGTCTGCTCCGAGACCGGGGAGGCTGCAGACGCGCCGTTCTTCCCGCCCGGGGAGGAAAGGGCCGCCCGGCGACTCCCGCCCTTCACCTCACCTTTCCCCAAGGGCAGAGAGCGCGGCCCCACCGCCACGCGGCCCTCCCCGGAGCCCGGGCCACGGGGACCCCCCCCGCCCTTCCCGGCCCTCCTCTCCCCCCGCCGCCCGAGCCGCCTCTCACCCTCTCGGCAGCGCAGCAGCCCCCGGACCCCTCGCCTCAGCCCCGCCGCCGCCGCCATGTCTGACGAGGGCAGCCGGGATCCGCCTCTAAACAGGGCGGCGCGAAGGGGAGGCCGCCATCTTGGGAGCGGGCAGAGGCGGCGCCCCTCCCACCCCCGTCAGGGAGGGGGAACAACAAACAGCGGCCGGTTGCAAATCTCGAGCCACTTCCGCACTGGACTGTGATAGCGCGACGATTCCACTTTCAACCTCCTATGGAATCCTGGGGTTTGCAGTTTAGGGAGGGGCATTTGAGGCCCTCCCCTAAACTGCAAACCCCAGGATTCCAGAGGAGGTTGAAAGTGGAATCGTCGCGCTATAACAGGCTAGTGCGGAAATGGCCTCAGACGGGCCCCTCCGAACACTTCCGCTCCGAAGGTTGAGCTAATGGAATGAAAGTTTTCAAAAAGGAGGGCCTTTCCGCACTACGGTGTTACAGCGCTATTATTCCACTTTCAACCTCCTGTGGAATTCTGGGGTTTTGGAGTTTCCTGAGGCCAAAGAGCCCCCTGGCCGAGAAGTCTAAATGCCCCTCCCTTTACTGCAAACCCCAGGATTCCAAAGGATGTTGAAAGCGGAATCATAGCGCTATAAGAGGCTAGTGCGGAAATGGTCGGAGTCGCGCATCAGACTCAAAGGGCTGGCAACCCCCGGAAGATTCAGTTGCTATGCCAGTTTCTTCTCCTGTGTAGAGTCCAGAAGTGTCTCATCGCAGACACGGGCACCCACAGCGTGCTGCCACCATGCTTCCAGCAAAGAACCACATCCCGCGGCTTTTAGTTTCCTTTCAGGCTGTGCCACTCTACCTTTTCCTATCTCTGCGGCTATTTTAGGCGCTCGCTGCCGGCGACATCTTTGAACCGGGCAGGGGCCGCTTCTCGCAACGGCGCCTGCCGCCATCTTTGAAAAGGGCAAACGCGCACGGCGTACCGCGGTCGCTCGGAATAAGAGCGTCCGGACGTCGTCGAGGACGTTGTGACGCAGCGGGAAAGGCCCGGCCAGTGTCGGCGAGGCGGAACGGCCGGCGGGCTGCTGCGTTGTGGGACTGGCGAGGGCTCCACAGGGTACGTGAGGGGAGGGTCCCGGGGTTGAGAGGCCGCGGGAGACCCCGAGGAGAGAGATCCGGGGTGGTTGGCGGGGCTGGGGTTTCCTCAGGGCTTGGAGAAGTTACTTTTTCTGCACCTCAACTCCCTCAGTACTCCTGTCAGCTGAATATCTTTGCTGTCTGTGGTATATTCTAGAAGGTGCGGTTCAAAAATGTAACTTCGCCACCCCTCCATCACCTCGGAAACCCTTCAGGGGCCTAAAATTCGGTTTTTCTCAAGGCCAGCCCTGGATTCTTCTCTGGCGTTTTTTTTTTAAAAAAAAACCTGAGTCACTGGATTTAATTACATTTTTCCTCATGATAGTTATTTTGGTTTCAGCGAGTTGAAACGCACCCCTTGCCTGCTCTTGTCCTCCATCTTCAAGGATTTGCTTTATAGGGAGGCTGCCTTTCTGCCAAGGTGGCTTGAAGTATGGAAACAACAAACACTAAGATGTTGTCCAGGCCATTCGGACCCAAATGCCCCGGAGGCACTAGATCTCCTTTGATCTTGGCGGCTAAGCAGGGCCAGCCCTGGTTTGCACTGGGTGGGAGGCCACCAGTGAATCCCAGGTGCTGCGGGCTCTATTTCAGAGGAAGGGGCTGGCAAAACCACCTCTGGGGATTGAGAAAACCCTATGGCCATTTCCGCACTAGCCTGTTGTAGCGCGATGATTCCACTTGCAACCTCCTCTGGAATCCTGGGGTTTGCAGTTTCGGGAGGGGCCGGCTGGATGTCCTTTGAGGTCTCTTCCAACTCTATAGAGGCCGGCCCCTCCCGAAACTGCAAACCCCAGGATTCCAGAGGAGGTTGAAAGTGGAATCATCGCGCTATAGCAGCCTCGTGCGGAAATGGCCTGTGAAATTCATGGGGTTGCCATAAGTCGACAGGCAATTTAAAGGCATGTGGAGGCACCTGCACATAAGGCCGTTGTTGCTTTCTTCTGGGCTGTCTTCTTTGGCTTGGTTTTTTGCTTTCTTCCTCTGATTCTGAAGAGCACTAGAGAAAGTGGAAGGTCCCCCATGACCGGGGTGGGCAAAGCGTGGTCCTGGGTCTGCAAATGGCCCCAAACCTCTTATTGGGACCCTTTCTCCCCCCACAATTTTTCTGGCAAAAACAACCTGAGCCTTTCCATGGAATAAAACTACTTAAAAAAAAGGTGGGCTTCTAGACACTTTTGGATTTTTTCCCTGTTTTAGGGGAGTCTGTGTGGCCCCCAGTTGGTCCCAGGAGCAAAGCATTGGCCCCTGGACCAACACCTTGCCTAACGCTGCTTTATGAGCCAATGATGTGGTCTTGAACTCCTGGCCTGGGGAATTTCTTTTCTGTTTCAGTTCAATGCACCCTATGGATTTGAGGAGGCAATAAGATAGGCTTAACACAACTTTTATCTCACTATTTTGCATGTAATTGTGTTATAAACTTTACAACAAGCTTGTAATGTAGGCCACTGTTGCGACCGCAGTACTACAGGCTGGGAGGGAATAGGGCTGGATGAGTAATTTATCTAAGGCCACTTAATGAGAGCTTTGGAGAGGCAAGACATAGCTTCTTGACTCATACCTGTGCCATATTGTGGTGTATATATATATATATATAAAAAAAAATACAGGCATCCAAAATAGAGAATTTCCAGGTGAAATAAGGGAAAGGGCACTTGTATTTTTAATAGTTGTGTAGAAGAGGGATTTCAGCAATTGCTGGTTTTCATATAAGCAACGCTTGCTGAAATTCCCTCTTCTACATGCCTGTTAAAGGTACAAGACCCTCTCCCTTACCCTACCACAACAGATTAGTTGTCTGCAGTTTCCTTGGCCTGTCAGTGAGCAAGCAGGTGAAACTGTTCCAACCCAGAGTTCCACAGAGGGTATCCTGGCCCTCACAGCTGCCATCCTAATCTCAGACAGAAGAAGTAATTCTTGCATAGAATATCTGTAGGACAGCTTAGTATCTTTGCAGTGTTTTGCAGTGTGCTGTTATGCTTAAAACTCCTGACATGGAGGTTCCTCAGCTGGACTTGGAGCATCCTTCTCCCAACCTGTTGCCCTTGAGACATCTTGGACTACAATTCCCATCATTCTTTCAGATGGCAGGTAGCAATTCAACCCATCTGGAGGGCACTAGGTTGGAGAAGGATGTTTTAAAGCACAGGAAAGGAAAATATTTTCTTTCAGATATTCTTTGCTCTGCCCAGCAAAATATCTGCAGACATACCAGGTATCTTTTATTTGGAATTCATTTATATGCAGGCCCGTATGGAAGACATACCTTTTTACAACTGCTAAAACAGCCCACCTTTCCAGAAACCCAGTTTCAGCCATCAGGGGAGGGGAAAGCATACTTAGAGCTCCATAGAAGACAAACTGCTGCCACCACATTCGGTGTGATTATGGAAACCTTGTGCCTGTTACACTGAGCTGAATAGTGTGGCCGCTTCCCGGATGCCTATAATACTGGGGAGGGCAGAGTAGAAATCTTGGTACATACCCTTGGTGCATTTTCTCTACTCAGCCCCCATGCATCTGATCAATGCACAGCACATTTCCCAGGACTCTTCGTGCTCTGTCTTTCTTTCTGCCTGCTATGAGATCATGGAAGGAGCAGCTGCTGAGAGAGATTGTTTAATGGAATCTCTTGGGAAGTAGCTTTAGAAACACTACTTTTTATAAAATGCAAGTTCATCCTTCAGTTATTAACATGAAGAACGTTATCTTGCTACCTTGATATACGGTACCTTTTCCAACCCTTATTGTTCTTCAGGTCTTTTCACATCTTTGCAGTGTCGTGGAGTGCTAGGCTTAAAATTGCTGACACTGAGGTTCTCTATAATGTGATGTGTAGTTAAAAAAAAATATAAATCAAGTTTCAAAGTAAGGCTTGTGCCTCTCCCTGTGAATTTTTCCCACCAAGTTTTTGGACAGGGAGACTTAGCAAGTGCTGTTGGAGGGTTAGTTGCAAATGTTAAAAGCATAAATACAAACTAAGAACCAAAGTTGATGTGAAAGCAGGAGCCACTGCAGTTTGTTCTAACGGAGATTTTTCTAAATTTTTAGAGTTATTTAATGGAGTCTGATAGTGGATTGAACTGAGCAGGTTGTTTAGTGGCAGAGTGCCAGGTGGACTCTGGCTTAGAAGAACTCTTGTCTGTTCCAAACAAGCCATTAAACCAACTTTGTACTGTATAGCATTCTTACAAAAACACGTAGCGGCAGCAGTTGACCAACAAAAGGCTAATTCATCAATACTGACTGTAGACTTCTTTAACTCAGTTCTTATGGACTGCTTAAGTTGACTCTACATTGCTAGTGCGTAGCTTTAAGACTTTAAAACATACTTATCTTTACTGTTTGGGGAGGGGTGGAGGCTTTGAGAGATCTGTTTTTAAATGTGTGCAGATGAGATAAGAGATACTATAGTATCATTTTCAGTCGTTTTTGGTATACAAAAATTTACAGTGTTGTGACAAAAAAAATTAGTTTTGTGATTGAGGAGCTTTATGTCTTCTAAATGTAAACTCTGTTTTGTAAACAATCTTTCTTTGGCAGGTTTTCTAGGTCATAATAGTCCTGAAGGGATACTTACTTTGAAGCTGGCCATCTGCAGAGGTACAGTAAGTGAACAAAAGCTATCAGGATGTAACTCTCTCCAGAAGAGATCTCATACATTCAAACCTCTTTCTTGTATATGTAGTTTCAGGTAAATGACTTTATCCCCTGTTTCTTATTCCTTTCCAGTTCAGTGATAGACATGGCAGAGTACGGAATCTCCACAGGCCAGCAAGTGGCAGTGGTTTGGGATAGCCAGTCATCCCCTGAAGCACTACAGTGTCTTGTACAGAATATTCATGCAGTTGTTGGAGCTGAAGGTCATGTATCTGTTGAAAACATCAACCAGTTGCTGCAGTGTAAGTGTTCAAAAGTGTTCATCGTTGCACATGGTATAAATAATTGTGACACTGAGTGGAAATTACTGGCCATCATGGAATGTTCTTTCAAGGGAGACAGACAAATATCTCACTTGTATCAACCACAGCTTGAGAGAACGTCCAGCTCTAATAGTATGAGGGACTTGGCAAATGAGGGAGGTTGAAGTTGCACTTCATTATCATGTCTTTTTCACTACTTGTGTTTTACAGTGGTTGTGTTAAGTTATACAACATAGCAAAACTTGTGGTAATAAATGCACAGGAGATAGATAATTTTCATTCTCTTTGTCTTGCTGTACCTGACCTCTCTACACTGTATGACTCAGTCTGTACCTGATTGGTGAGGGGAGCACTGCAGGGAAAAAATAGCTAATGCAGTGCAGCCTTGTTAATGGAGCTCTTAGGCTGTTTGGTTGGGAGAGGAGAAAGTGGGAATGTGGACATTTTATTCATTAACTGATTTATATAGAGACCTTCTGCAAAACTTTCAAGATGTACTTCTGGGCAATATTTTCCCCCGAAAGTCCTTCTGGTTTCCCAGCTTGTTGCTCATCATGTATAACCCCATCATGCATATCTGTAAAAAGACTACAAAATGATCATTTGCATACCTTACCATTTTATCTCTTCAGCATCCCATAAGGAGTCCAGTTTTGATGTGGTTCTCTCAGGTATGGTACCTGGCAGCTCAACGGTGCACAGTGCAGAAGTGCTGGCTGAAATAGCTCGGATAGTCAAGCCAGGGGGACGTGTCCTTCTGAAGGAAGTGGTGACAACAGAGACAGGTAAGGAGTTGGCCCTTGTCTGTGGATCAGAAGGGGTGTTATTGGATGTAAGCTACCATGGATGAGGGTTTATATATACTGAGAATGCTGATTTAACTAGCAGGTGATCTGTGGCATCTTTATTGAAAGCACCTGGATAGCGGTGTAGGCTCCACTAAGAGTGTGGCCCATGCTTTTGCTATAGATCTGTCTTGGGTCCCACTCTGCAAGAAAGGCAGAATATAAATATAGTAAAAAGTAAATAAATAGTTGCACTAGTTTGCAGAGCAGCAGTGACTCTTGTTTCAACTTAACAAGCACTCACTCTGACCTGTAATTTTATCCAATCTGGATTGAATAGGTAAAGACATTTGTAGAAATTGACATTATTATTGTGATGAGTTGTTGAAGCTGGCCTGTTAAGTGTCGCTTCAGTTTCTCTTTTTCTTCGCACCTGGGTTCCTTCCAGGAAAGAGCAAGGCTACTAAAATACAGCATGCTTTTCTGTCTGGACACCTCAGAACTGTGTTTGGTGTGTGATCTCCAAGGAATCAGCACTGTCATACTCCCTCTTTCCATGTTCAGGATCTTCCTTTTATGATGGATTGAACAATCTCTCCTTTCCTCTCACACAAGCTTCATATAAGGTTGAAAAGAATATTGTGCAGTAAAGTCTATTGGGATGGTGCATATGAGTAAAACCCCTGGAATTGGAGGAAGAGAAGGAAATAAGGAGAGAGAGGCCTCTAATCTAGACGCAGAGTCCTCTTAAAATTTCGCAGCAGCTGAGAGTAGCTGCTCAAATAAAAAGCTGGTGAAAGTCCCATCAGCTGTCCTTGGGCAAACTATAGTGTAGACTGGGGAGATTGTTAGGGGTGGTACAGTTGGCATGTCATCAAAAAGGAATCTTAAGTCTATTCCTATGAAATAAGCTGCTAGGAATATAACGCATTTGATGAACTATGTGGTGATAAACCTAATAATCACTTCCTTGTGGTAATCACTTCCTCATAAATAGATGGGCCATAGGGAGGTTTTGAGGCTCAGTTTTCTAGGAGCTGTGTTACTGAGAGCTTGAGTCCAATGCCTTTGCTTATTAATTCAGTCCATTTCTAGCAGTGCCCAAAGTGATTCAGAAAGCAAACGAGCAAAGGACAAAACTCAGGTACTGTTTTCTGACTCAGGGACTATCGTGATTTGAGCTTCTATTCTGTACTTAATTATAGATTTTTTTTTCCTTAAAATTTTTTTTCCAGGTAACAACAGCAAACTCAAGACAATAACAAAGCTACCCACAGCTTTGACCCTCTCTGGGTTAGTGGAAGTAAAGGAGGTATGTGTGTGGGTTTTAAACCTTTTATAGATTGTACAAAAAAAGAACTTTATTAAGAGACTTTTATGTCTTTTTTTTAAGCTCCACCTTCAACACAACTAATACAATGAAACAGTATTATAATGTGCAACATTAGTGGAAAAAGCAAAAGTTGGGCTTTGTGCAGTAAAAATGTTTCCTTTTGTTTCTCATGGGGAGATTTCAAGAAGGAATAGCCTAATTTTGCTGGTAACTTGTTAGCAGAGATGCTGGCATGCTACATTTTCTGGAGGTCTTGCAAAGAGTAGTTTAACCATTCAATTCTCCTGGCTGCCAGTCAATTTTAGGTGCTGATTATGACCTATAAAGCTCTATAGACAGCTTAGGACTAGACTGCATCTCTCTGGGTGAGCTTGCTCAGACACTTACACCCCCAGAAGAGGCCTTTCTTTCTATCACAGGCACAAGCTGGGTATGTTTAGTCTACAGAAGAGAAGGTTAAGAGGGGACATGATAGCCATGTTTAAATATTTGAAGGGATGCCACGTAGAGGAGGGAGAGGGCTTGTTTTCTGCTGCTCCAGAGACTAGGACAAGGAGCAATGGATTCAAGCTACAGGAAAGGAGATTCCACCTGAACCTCAGGAAGAACTTCCTGACAGTCAGGGCTGTCCGGCAGTGGAATCTGCTGCCTCGGAGTGTAGTGGAGTCTCCTTCCTTGGAGGTTTTTAAGCAGAGGCTTGATGGCCATCTGTCGGGAGTGCTTTGAGGGTGTTCCTGCATGGCAGGGGGTTGGACTGGATGGCCCCTGTGGTCTCTTCCAACTCTACATTTCTATGATTCTATGACCCTCTTAGTGGCTGCCTATAGGCTCCGGAACTTCCTTCTGAGGGTGCAGTCCTCTCTCAGCTGTCCTTCTGTCTTTATTATTCCAACTGGCTTTTGAGAACTGTAGGTTTTTAAAGAAAAGGCTTTCACTTGTGTGCTGCACTGTTTTAACTGTACTATTTTTAAAACTGCTTTTTAACATTTTTATGTTTCCAACAGTTTTTAGACTTGTTAATAGTTTAATTCAATTTTAATGGTGTTTATTTTTAACCATGTTGCACTTGTAATTTGCAATCCTCCTTAAATCCTGGGTTTGGGGAAAAGGTGAGATGTAAATAAAGATGATGGTGACGATTATAATATGCTAATTCTTTGCTTTGTTTTGCATTCCAGCTGCAAAAGGAGACTTTAACCTCAGAACAAGTTCAATACATCCAGGAGCACCTGGGTTTGCAGGGGTACAAACTTCTCTCTATTCAGATGGAAGGCAAAAAACCAGATTTTGAAGTGGGATCCTCAAGTCAACTCAAGCTTTCTTTTGTCAAGAAACCTGCTGCATCTGGTAAGAAAAAGGTGGATGTAGGTCTTTTTTCTGTGGGCACTGTAGAATCTTGAGTTCACTAAATCCTTCAGTAGAGAAGGCATTATTGTGATGTCAGTAATTATTAGCTTTGCAAGCTTAGGTTACGAGCACTATTTCCACTTCAGCCTTTGGAAGGAATAACTAAATTGATCAGCCAGCATCTTCGTATTGCCTTACACTGGGAAGGAGATCAAGTCATTTCTGACCAGTGTCATGCACTTCTAACCATCTTCTGGTTCTGGAAACTAAAAATGGGAACATTCTGTTTTCAAAGGATATGTGGCCTTCAGTGTTTCTTGTGGCAGTGAGTTTCTAACTTAAATTTTGTGCAGAAGGAAGAAGTAGAATTTCAGAGTTAGAAGGGGCTTCTAGGGCCATTTGGTTCAATACTCTGTCTGCCTGGAACACAGTTAAATCTCCCCTGAAAGAGGCCCATACAGTCTTTCTTGAAAGACCTTCAAAGAATAGGCTCTTCTCCCCCTGAGGCAGTCTGTTTTATCTTACTGAATCCTTGTACAGTTGGTTTTTCTCATGCTTGCTCAAGAGATGTCTTAGCAGCATCACTGCCAGTTGCTTTATCACACAGTTCCTGCGATGGACATTCACAAGGTCCTAAGCCTCTGAGTACAGTGGAATGTTCTTCCAGTGTGATACCACATCCTGTTAGTTAAGTTTCCTGACTGATATCAAGAGAAGGCTTGTACTGGATGCATTACAATAGATTTTCCAGTGAGAGGTTAGAAATAGACTTAAGGAGGTGACTGCTTACAAAGTCTTCTGCTATACCACATTCTGGTATAGCAGAAGACTTCCAAGAATGGATTGTATAACAAGATGCTATTTAGAGTGGATGAGGTATTCTGTATGTGCATGATAAAATAGTTCTCAGTGTTTCTCTGTTCTTTTCCCCTTCAGAAAAGCGAGCGGTGGATCCCACTGCTGCAAAGCTATGGACTCTTTCTGCTAATGATATGAATGATGACGACATGGTAAGTGGCAAAACAGTCTTCTAAACAAGCCGGGAACGTTCATAGTTATATACGAGATGCCTCTGCCTATTTGTTAGGGACGAGAGCCCTGTCGAAAGGCATACAGTGTACAAATGCAGAAGCAAATCAAATCAGTGGCATCTTTTGGTTCAGTTTATTCAGTCCTCAAGGCTGCTCTCCCTTCCAGCTCCACTCACTATCATGCCGTGGCCCACTCTTTCATCACCACCAGAGAGACAGATAGACAAAACTCACCTCCAGGATGTACACATGCACACACACATTTCTGAGGGTAGCATGGGAACATCAACACATAGCAACACCAGCATGTGTACTGTCAGCAACACACAAGTGCCAGGCCTGCCCCAGTCTCCTCACTGGCTGGCATGCAGGTAGGATATGTTGTCTGCCTTCTTTCTCCATAGGCTAGTGCTATGTGGGACCTAAAGCAAGATGGACAGTCTCAGAGGCTGGTCAGAGGTTCTCTAGGGAAAGGATACCAACTTTGCCTCCCAATAGAAAATCCTGAGGGGAGCCTTTCTCTTTTAAATCCCACCTCCACAGTCTCCTCTTTTGACTATGCTAAATTATAGATGTGTACCATTCTTTTGATGCAAAATCTGCTCTTCTAACCCTTTTCAATTGGTATGTGTGGTTGAAAGAACGGACCCTGCAGTGAAAGAACAGTACATGTCTATAATTTACGTATGGTTAAAAAAGCGGGATGTTGGAAAAACAAGGTGACAGAAAGCGGGAGATGCTTGTATTCAGTTTTATGGTTCTCTGCCGAAAGGCTTTGTATTTTATATGTTTTTCTACATTGTAGTGGCCAAATTAGCATTGTATTATTTCTGTTTTGATGTAGAATAATTTCAGGCTTGCATAACAACAGCACAGTAAAGAAGGAGTGAGGTTTCCAAAATGTGGAGGGGCTTAATGGAAACCTAGGTGTTTTAGTTTCATATGGATCTGATTCTTGACTTAATTTCAGGATCTGCTGGATTCTGATGAGCTTCTGGATCCTGAGGATTTGAAAAAGCCAGATCCAGCTTCCCTCAAAGCCCCCTCCTGTAAGGAAGCTGGAAAGAGGAAAGCCTGTAAAAACTGGTAAGTGCTAGAACACATGGGCTCAAGTACTCCAAGATAATGAGAACATAGGGCTGGTAGCTTGTTTTTCCCAATGAGGAACAATGGTGACACCTTCTTTATGACATGGCAAAGGTTTAGGATGTTGGAAACCAGTTGATAGCATGCTGTTTTTTCAGCTATTGGTTTTGACATTCATTATTTTCCTATTTTGAATGCTGCGGATGCCTCCATTGGAAATGAGTTACATGAAAATGTTTTCAAACAGTTATACGTAAGATCAATTTGAACATAAAGTGTCTTCTCAATTACAAACTCAGGTAAGGAGTGTGGGTAGATGAGCTGCCATCTGCTTTATAGCACAGCTAGAACAGCAGCTTGGGAAGGAATAAGATGTGTGTCAAAGTTGAGAGTGCCATGAGACCTCCACACAGTAGCACCCATATCACAAACTGTGATGCAGTGAATATAGACAAATGCTTATGAAATCTGTTTCTTCTGCAGCACCTGTGGCCTTGCTGAAGAGCTAGAGCAGGAGAAGAAGAACTTGCAGCCTAAATCTGCTTGTGGGAACGTAAGGACATCTTTAAAATTATTTATTCAGATTGTTTTTCTTCTTTTTTTTTTAGGAGTATTTAGAATTTAACGCGGTCTACATAACACCATGAAGTACAGATCTAAATTTTCAGCCCATACATCAGTCCTTGAGCTGTAGTGTTTTCATCGAATCAGTTTCAGAGCAATCAGTTTCAAAAGAGGTTTCTAATTGACTAGTTCTGCAGCATAGGATTTTATTTTACATTTTAAAGAAAAAAATATGAATTGTAAGATAATGTGAAGTTTTTTTAGAAGAAGCATTTCTTCTTCCATCAGAACAGGAAGTGTCTCTGCTCTGATGAGGGTCCCATAACATGTGCATGCTCCCTCTTGAAACAAAGAGAGCATTTGCTCAGATGCTACTTCTTCTGCAGGTTTAATCATGCAATGGACTTAGATTTATAACCGGCACCACCAACCATTTTGGTGTAGGAAACTATGCACCATCCTGTGTGCTGCAAACATGTCTTTCACCTTTTGCTTACACAGAGTGTAGCACAGGAGGTTAAAGATGTTTATTTGTAACTAAAAATACCTGAAGGCATCAGTCCTGTCTGACCTTGGAAGCTAAGCAGGGTCAGGCCTGGTTAGTATTTGGATGTGGAACCTTCCAAGAATTACTAGGTGCTGTATCCTATATTTCAGAGGAAGGCATTGGCAAATCCCTTCAGAGTATTTATCGCCTAAGAAAGTCCCATGAATTTGAGGGAGTCACCATAAACTGACCAGCAACTTGAAGGCGCATACACATACATAAAACTTCTACACGTTCAGGGTTTTAGTTTAGCTTGTGTGAAATTGTTACTTTCTGTCATACTTTAGACTGTTTCTTTTACTGTTCAATATCTTTTACTTTTTAGATTTTAGACTATATGAGATATATTTTTAAGGCAGCTTGTAAGTATTTCATATAGGCAAATAATTTGTACTAGAAATGACACAGGAGGGTAGATGCAGGCTATACACAGTTTCTATACAGAAGAGAAGTCTGTCTCTTCTGGGAGGAAATTAGTCACGTGTAGTAGCAGTTGCACAAAAAGAGAGTGTGCAAATGTAACTTTCCCTGCTATTTTTCTTTCTACAAACTCTGTTTCCTGCACTCCAGATAGCCCCTGGCTAATTGATGTGATGGAGGTGGGATGAGAACAATCCTGGAAGTGTATGTTACATCACCAGGCAGCATTTTATGTGCCTTTTAATAGCCTGCACCCGCCTCAACACTGATTTTAACTCTTGGAAGCAATTCCTTTTCACCTGACCACTGGCTCTGCGTCTTTATCATCTGACATTAAAGTAACATAAGGCACTTTCCACTAGGAAAGAGACAAAAATTGTGGAGACCTACCTTTGGCAAGATGCTGACCTAGTCTGTCCCTCTCTTCTCTCTGCAGTGTTACCTGGGGGATGCCTTCCGCTGTGCCAGCTGCCCTTACCGAGGCATGCCAGCTTTCAAACCTGGAGAGAAGATCCTCCTGAGTGAAAACAGTCTTCATGATGCTTGAGAGAGGGACAGTCCCAAGCCTCCTTTTGGCACGCAGCTGATTCCTTGCCTTCTGGGCTCTTCACCTGCATACTGGAAAGTTCTCTAGAAAGGAGAATAGAGACTTCATGGGAAGGGCAACAGAAGACAAGCAAACAAGCCACTGTGAGCTAAAAGGAAGGACTTAACATCCCAATTAGCTTCTGAATAGCTGGTAATTTTCAGTATTCACTGCTGTCTTGTTCATAAATATACATTTGTGAACATCACGGTTAGTGATGGTTCTTTTTATCTTCTAGATGCTGGCCATCATAATATGCCCTTTAGAAAAAATAGATTGCCTGACGATTGACATCATATCATCCTAAAAATTCTGGGGTGTTTTTGTTTTTGTCTTACTAAACCAATACATGAACCCATTTTTTTTAATTACTGAGCAGGGCTGCCAAAAATGGCACAGGAAAGGATAATACAATGTAAGTTGGGATGTGAGAGGTCAATTACAAGGTCACAATTGCATAGTATGTGTTTCATCTCCATTTGGTTTCACAGAAATGGTATGAGGATCTGAAATTAAACTCACAAAATGAGATCTCTTGTTTTCTTTTACTGTTCCCAGTTAGAGTGAAATCCTGCCTGTATTTACTGGAAAATACTGTTGAGTACACTTTGGTAATATTGAATTTGGTAATATTGAAACCTGCCTTAAAGTGATGATTTCAAGAGGTGTTTGTGAAAAAGCTACAAAATGTGTTAGGTGTATTAATAATGTGAGCTATTACTGATGATGGGTATTACTGATGTGGTGATTTTGGAGGACTCCCATTATTTAAGCAGGATGCGTGTGTGTGTGTGTGTGTGTGTGTGTGTGTGTGTGTGTTACAAGTAGTGAAAAGAGTTTTTCCTGGAGTGGGTAGCAACCTTGATAAACAGAGGCTCTTCAGAAAGGTTGCTGCTGAATTATATACCTTCACTCCACAGATATTTTGTTTCCTCCTAGGGAAACTCTGTTTCCTTTAAGGACAGAGCAGGAGACCTAGAGATACAAGCAGATATTAGTGAAATCCATTTGGTTTGGCTTGCTCTACTGGAATTTTGTAGTGGTACTAATATCTGTTTTTTGGTGATCCCTCTGCAGGTGGCAGATTGAGAATTACCAAAAATACTGCAATTCTCTTGGATACACAAAGACTCAGATTCATGGGGAAAACAGAGTGCTGTGTCAGAATTAGGTGCAGCAAAAGAATTGATCTGAAATAAATTCAGTGCACCTCTAGAAGCAAGCAATAGATTGGGAATTTGCTGGAAATAAGAGTAAGCTTAGAAGAACTCTGGCTAAACCAAGACATTTTTTCCTACCCACAAAGCCCTGTACAATGAGATCTTCAAGGTTAATGTACTCCAACTGAGGCTTTATAAGCTTGTTCGGTTACCTATTTGGGATAGGTGGGATAGGTGGAAAGTTTTGCTGGACAGCTCAGCAGATGATTGTTGGGATCATGGGTTGATTTTTTATGTGGTAGTAGGCATCAACCAATACATAGTTGCTTTTCAACAGGGCTTTCTTGGTTTTGAGTGTTATGTGACTTGCGCACATGTAATTGCCTAGAACTGACCAAGCTGCCTAAGTTTCTTTGATTGCAGTGATACAGATCTCAGCTCTAGGATGGAAAGTATGCCACTAGAGTAGTATGCTTTGTGATCCCAGAGGATTCTTGCTTTCTGTGAATGTAGCCCCATCCTAGGAAGTGGAAGTGCATTTTGTTCAGCTTGGTGCTTCCAATTTTGGGTCTTCTGAGTTATGTGCCATAATACTGTGTTTTGTCTATGACATACTCTTATGTTCCTCCTTATTACTACATCTCTTAAATGCCTGCATGATTACTTTGCAACATGTCACTGAGCAGTGAGCCACTTGGAAGTCCCTAGAAATTAAGAGATGTGAAAAACTTTCCAGATCTTTATCTTCAGGAGATAGAATGTCAATGTTTCTACTTTGTTAAGATCAGTAACTTTTATTTTATACTCCTGTGTTTTCCAAGAACAAGGAATCAGCTGCTATTTCACCTCAGCTCTACAGTCTTTCTGAGATGACTGGCTTTATTTATATACAAGCAGAAGCAATTCCAGTAACTGGTGTGGGAGAAGCTGTAGGGTGGTAGATATTTAATGTACACACTGTCTACATCTAATAGGGGTTAAAACAGGACAGCAAAAGTACTAGTATGAGAGGAGAATAGGGAGCATTGCTGCATGGATCTCCTCTCGCTTTGCTTCCTTAGGAATTGTGCAAACAGAGATAAGCAGAAAAAGAATTTAATTCTTGTGACCAAAAATAAAGAAACTATAAATGAACATTGTTGCTTGTTCTGTGGGGCTTGCAGTTCTGTTGAGAATAAGTTAAGATAATGTCCTGACTCTTTTTAAAACTGATATGCCTTGAAATTAAGCCAGCTGCCCATGGTTCTGCTTGTGGTATCACCTGTAGTCCAGTATTATTGGTGTCCTTATATTTGGTGTGTTAAAAGTGCAGTTCAAACAGACAATTACAAATAAAATTCCCTTTTATGTCATGTTTATTTTTTGTTAGAAATGGAGCTGCCATATCCAAGAGGAACCCCTTTGGTTTTGCAACTTTTATTAGGAGCGGGGGGGGGGAACCAAAGTAACCATTAGTATTAGTAATGCAGAGGAAATAGTTTTGTCTCCTGGTCTTCCATAATATCAAGCAGGCATAAAACATTCATTACCATAAAAAGAACTGGAAAAAAGGATGCTAAGACCTGGGCCATTTCCGCACTAGACTGTTATAGTTCTGCTATTCCACTTTCAACATCCTATGGAATCCTAGGGTTTGCATTTTGGGAGCGGCCTCAAAACACATAATAAAAATGTTTCTGACCATGTTCAGAATTGTTTTATTACCAGATAACCGCAGCCTATACACAGATAAGATGCAGAGAGTGCTTCGGGTTCAAGAGAGACCTGATCTATTGGCACCCTTCTTTTCTACACAAATAAAGTGATTCTGTTTGTTTGCAATGCAGCACAAGTTGGTGTCTACTAAAGTGCTATGTATTAATAGAGCTCTGGTCCCTTGGTACAAAAGCAACTTACTTCCTATATTTATAGGTAACATAATTCTTCTGACTGCATAAAAATCTATTATTGATAAAGAAACGATGTAGTTACGCACTATTACAAATAATAGCTTTTAACAGAAGCCAATTAGCAAGCTAACTAGCCTGAATTTAGTATCAGACTTTAATCACGGGGAGGGGGGGGTTTGGCTGGCTGGCTGGCTGACTGATTTCTTCGTTTCTTCCCACACCCCCAGGAGTTCCCCCACCTTTAATTTCTTTCTTTAAATCTTTTATTCTCTTGCTGTTGTTTCCAAATAGCTGCCTGGGTTAAAAATGGATCTTGTTCACTGAAGTGGGCATAAGACTTAGCAATAGGCTTTTTTTCTTCTTCTTGTGCCTGGTTCCACTGGTATCTTGCCTTTCCTCTGAGTAACTCTAGAGGGTGCGCATGATGTCCTCGCAATAATCCTATGAGGCTGCGACAGGGTGTATGCATGTGAAAAAGAGCGAGCAAGCAAAGAGCTATCTACGGTATCGAACTCTTCCCCCAAATGAGGACTGGCGGCTTGGACAGTGCCTTCAGAATTTGGACTAAAACCCAGAGCAGACTGACCACTGATGTGGGAGTCAGCAGCGGCCACTGCATGTCTTGGGCCATTTCCGCACTAGACTGTTATAGCGCTATCATTCCACTTTCGACATCCACTCGGCCCCTCCCTAAATGCAAACCCCAGGATTCCATAGGATGTTGAAAGTGGAATGATTGCACTATAACAGTCTAGTGCGGAAAAGGTGTGGAGCAGAGCTGTTGGACACAGTGGTAAACTAGGCTCACAAAGAGGAGACTTCCTTCACCTTCCCCCTGGTCTTTCTTTCACCTCCCAACATGGGTTCCCAACCCTCCCAACTTTTGCTCAGTCCCAGGTAGGCTTCTCCCGCCGCTGGAGATTCCACCAAGACGGCAGTGTGGTGGGCCGTTGGCTTTCCAGCCTTTGGAACCCTCTCTCACTGTGTGTCTCTTTCTCCTTTCATCCTCCCTAATGCAGCATTCTATTCAACAGTGCTGTAAAAGCACAGAATCCTGGTGCTGGGAGGTATCCTAGAGGTCATAAAGTCCAACCCCCTACTCAATGCAGCATTTCCAGCTAGAGCATCCTCAGCAGCAGGGAACAGTCCAGCCTTTTTTTAATTTTTCTTTTTTTTTAAGACCTCCAGAGAATATGAATACACGAATAGACACATATGCATACACACAGTATATATATTGTATCATGCATGATATTTATTAATTTGCAAATATGCCCAGAAATTGAAGTGTGTAAGTTTCTTCCAAACTCTTAGCTTGGCATCAGATTTCCATCCCTTTCTGTAAAGGAGGGAGAGAAGAAGTAACTTCTTCAAGGGCAAAATTTAAGAGGGGGAGAAGAGATACTTCGGGGGACTACAGCTCCCAGAATCCTCCAACAAGCCCGCCTCCGCCTTCCCTCTCCCTATTTGCACTGCAGAACTAGGCAGAAACAAGGACCAATGGGAGCTTGGAGTGGGGCGAGGGGGCGGAGCAAGAGAAAAAGGCGGGAGGAAGCGAGCCCTCGCGTGGGAAAAAATCGGAGGAGGTCCAGCTGACGAGAAAAAGTCATGCCCGCGTGCCAGCTGCAGCGCGAGGACAGTCTGAGGCAGCTGTTTTGCGCATGCGGATTAGCGCTCCCCTGCCCGCCTTTTTTGCCCACCTAGCAACAAAGTGCTGATGGGCAGACATGGGGACCAATGGGAGCGTCAAGAAGAGGGGGCGGGACAGGAGAAGACCAATCGTCACCCGAAGAAAAAAGCGGCGGCTGTGAGGAGATTGAAACAGCTGTGAGGAGACCAGTAGCGGAGCGGAGGCGCCCCAACGGCAGAAACCGTCCCCTCGACGGGAGAGAGGAGGGAAACCTGCAGCGCCGAGAGAGTGGGAAGAAGCGGCAGAAGGTGCGAAAAGAGGGAGAACTGAGGGGCGGAGAGCGTGAAATGTGGAGGGCTTCTCCTTCCAGCGCGGAGCCTCGTTGTCCTCATGAGGCGGACGGGCGCCCGGCGGGGAGAGAAACGGGGAAGGGGCTGAGGAGAAAGTTTGAGGCCGCGACTCTTTCCCAGCGCCGAGGCGGAGAAGGGCGTGTGAGGAATAACTGGGAATAAGAGGCCAGGGACGGGCCGGGCGCCGGGGGAAAAGGTGGGCCGTCGAGGAAAGGGGGAGCTTCGGGGCCCGGAGGGCACGGGAGGCGGTGGGGTGGAGAGGAGGGGAAGCGGGGCGCCCCCGCGGAGTTTGTGTGGGGAAAAAATAAGGGGAGTCCCCGGAAAGCGGCCGGGGCGCGACGGGTGGGGGAGAAGAAAAGGCGGAATAGGCCGCTAAAGGTAGAGAAAGGGAGAAGGGGCAGAAAGGGAGGAAAGTAGGGGGCGCCGAAGGCGGGGGGGCGCCGAGGGAGGGGAAACTGAGGCGGCGAGGGGACCGCGGGCGGGCTGGAAAGGAAAGGAAAGGGGGGCCCGTGGAAAGAAGGAACGAACCAACGAACGGACGGTCCTTGTTTATTTGAATTTATTTAGCGTTTATACTTTTTCTCCTTGCAGAGGACAAAAGCACTCTGAGGCTTTTGGAAATCCGAAGTAGGGAAGAAGAAGGAAAGAAAGCAGAGGTGAGAAGGGGAAACTGAGGCAGCCAAGGGTGGGTGGCTGGGCTGGGATAGGAAGGGGAAAGGGGGCCCAAAAAACGAAAGGAAGGAAGGGTCCTTGGTTATTTGGACTTCTGTAATTTTTATACTCTCTTTCTTCACAGAGGACTCAAGGCAGAAGGTTTTGGAAAACGAAGAAAGTAGGAACAGAGGAAAATGGAAAAGAAAGCTGAGGTGAGAATGGGAAAGACAGAAGAAAAAGCAGTGAAGAGAGGAAAATGTGTTTTTATTTTCCTTATTTTGGTAGTATTTATGAATAGGTGGGAGGAAGCTGGGCTTGCAAAGGCAGAACTGAGGGAGCCTCTTGTGATGAAAAAGGGGCTGGGGAAAAAAGGGAAATCTTAAAAGAAATAAATAATAATAATAAATGAATAAATAATTAAGAATAATATTTAGCTTGTTGGCTAAACAGTTATTTAATACTCAATTTGATTACTTTATTAAAAGAATTCATAATTATGTTTTATTTTAAATTGAAATTTTGTGATAAAAATGAGGCACCCCTAAGCTGCACAGATACAATGGGAGCATATGCTTTCATCATCAAATTAAGTAGAAAAAAATTAAGACAGAGTGAGGTGACAGTTTGAGGAAATTGGAGGCATACAGGTGAGTCAGGCTAAAGCAATACAATACTGAGGTGGTAGGAATAAATATTAAGAAATAAGTCTGTAATTCTGTGAGCGTGCCAAAAATGTTTATTAAAATAGGGTTAAAACAGAATTGGTACAGTTCCAAATTCCAAGACCTTGCTTGCTGTTCCACCTCATAAAGAAAGAGAGGATGGTGGATATAGCCATTTCTTGATTTCTTTTCTCCTTTGTGACATTCATAAGCATGGTCTGAAACTGTAATTTAAAAACAACCTTTCAGCCGCATTGATAGTGAATTAACTGGAGTGATTAATAGGTATTAATTGCAGAACAGTTAGTCCACTTCAGTTGTTCTTGGAAATGTTTCCAAACAGAGAATTTCTGCTCTGAATTTTACTACGTTATCTTTGTTTCTGTTGTAATCATTCAGTTTTCCAAACAATTCTCCTTATTAAGTTTGTATTTTTCCCCCTCAGGATTTAATATTTATTTAGTACAGAGGTACAAACAGACTGATACACAACTACAGAGAAACCATTTTGTGACAATCCCACCAGCAACTCTCTTGTGAGCTGGTCTTCTTATTCCCCACATAGATTACAGAGGCTTTGTTCCAGTGGCTTCCTATGTGTAAAGATACAGGAGATAGAAGTGGGGAAGTAGTCAGAGGACAGCTCTTGACCCAATGGAGTATAACACTGTTTATTTGTATTAATGCAGGGATGTTATTTCTTCTCTCCTTCAAATGAAATGGGACTGACTCTCAGAAATAGGCAGCAACAGCAGTTTATGCATGACAGAGCCACAGAAGAGCAATGGAGATGGGTAAGAATCTTGTTCCAGCCTCAAAGACACTGTTCCACATACACTCAATGACTCATCCATACAGCGGGTCCTCACACTCCTTAGATTTGCTATTAAATGCCTTGAACCCATTTAGGGGTTCCTAGAAAGACTTTGCAGGCAATGCCAATAGAGGTATCTCCCACATTTTTAGCTGGACTTAAGATCTCACCGAGCAAGTGAAGAGTAGAAGCTTGGACTTGGGTTTCTCTGCATAAATCCAGATTCCAGCATTGAGGCCTGCCTACTTGACATAACAGACTGAAAACTGTGGCAGTGCGACTCTCAGAATAAGTCAAGGCAACAAAATATATGTATTTAATGGGCCAGTTTAGAATCACCTTGCTGATTTTCAAAGGCATCCCACCTCACAAGTACATTCACGTTGAAACATAAACTCACCTTATTTCACAATCAGGCCACCATGTGGCACAGACTTTCTTGAAACTAAAAGGGAAAAGCAGTAGGGAAAAAAAACTATCTAGTAGCATCTTTGAAACAACCTGGTTTATTTTAGCATGGGTGTTTCTTTATATGTTCCAGTCCACTTGTTCAGATGTACTGATGGCCTTACCATTAAAGCCACAGGTATTGAAACTGCAGGCATTTCCTCAGTCTCATCCAGCATAGTGGTTCTTCCCTTCTTAAATCAGCCCCAAAACTGAGGAACCAGAGAAGAATGTTTGAGGTTTGAAAATAACTCCTTAGAACTATCAAAACATTTAAATCCCCTCATAAATAAAGCAGAGTAGAGAAAGTAATAGATCAGTTGAAGGGACCAGATGGAATCATAGGGAATTTTTATAAATGTTTTAAAAAAGGAATTAAGTCCCCATCTAGTAAGGGTATTTAATAAGGTGATGATAAACCAAGATATTCCTGAATCATGGAAAACAGTGGAAATATTTATCTTTTTAAATCCAAAAAAGATGAGACAGACCATGAAGGATATTGCCTAATAACATTGGCCAATCAAGAATACAAAATATTTATAAAGATATTAGCAAATAAGTTGGAAAGTTAGTTACAAGAAATAGTAAAGAAAGATCAATATTGTTTTTGAAAAGGTAAGGTATTAGGAGATCTCATTAGAAATACAATAAATAAAATCTTTCATGCAAAGCAAAAAAATAAAAAACGGGATTCTGAAGCTGGATGTTTATAAAGCTTTCAATTCGATTAACCATAAGTATATAAGATATGTAGGGAATTTGGATTGGGTAGGAGATTTACTAGTACAGTAAGAGAATTATATAAAAATAATGGAGCACAGATCAATATTAAGGGAAAAATAAACTAGGATGATTAAATTAGAGAATGGAACAAAATGAGGATGCTCATTATTATTTATATTGACAGTTGAACCATTAGCTAATCTAATACATAAAGATGACCAGTTAAAAGGATATGTGATGGGAAAGGATGAATTAAGAGTTAACTTATATGCAGATGATGCTATAGTAGCAACTGAACTAGCTTTCCAAACAAAAATCGAAGATAGGTAATCATTGGTATCCAATAGAATGTTTAAATAAAGAAGGTGAATCTAGTAAAAAGATGATATTGAGGAAACTTAGAGAATTAGGCAAAGTATCTGATAGTTTAGGAGAATATATAGAGAATAAAGGAGTTATAGAGTCATTAGATAAAAAATATTGGCTACAATTGAGTGGAATTAAAAACATTAAAGGAACTGATAGTGAAAAAAGAATGCCAGTACTCATTTGGAGAATTACCTAAAATGAGATACAAAGGAAGCAAAGGGATTGGTGGCAAAATCTATAGAATGCTGTTAGGTAATTTGATAGAAGGCTTATTAGGAATACGGGAAGCAGATATTAGGATTAATAAGAGAGAAATGCAACAATGGCTACAAGAAATAGTTAAAAATAAGTAAGAGAATAACGAATGAGATTAATAGAAAAGTAGTAGAGAACACCACATCAGCTATCTTATATTTATGAAAGTATGCCGTCTGAATGTTGAAATGGATGTGGCTTTAAAGAAACCTATATTCATATGTGGTGTAAATATGAAAACTGCTAAGGTTTTTGAAAGTAATTGAACAGGAAATTAGTAGAATTACAGGGAAAGTCCAGCCCCATTCACCAGAATTGACTGTAGCTCTTGGATACTGCATTGGAGTGGTCTCGCCTAGGAGCTGCAGGGGGCAGCTGGTGGTATTCTGTCATGCTTTGGTTTTGGCCTGTCTTGTGACAGATTGTTTTTAGTACCAGTTTTTTTTATTTGCCTTTTCACATAGTTGGTTTGGTGTAGCAGTCTGAGAAATGCCATTGAGTGTTAAGGTGCTTTTCTGTGGTCTGAGAACAGGCGTTTGTACCTGAGGGCTTGGCTGTAGTGTGGTAGTGCGTTCTGGAAGGAGCTGGCAGTGTGTGGATTTGTTTAGTGATCTGTGGATACTTCTAGGTAGTATGGTGGAAGTCTTTTGAATTGTAGTGGATTTTGTAGTGAATTGCAGTGGAAATGACAAAACACAACTAGTTGTCACCTACATCTCTCCAAGGGAGACAGCTCCAGTGTGACATCGAAGAGCTACAGTCAATTCTGGAGAATGGGGCTCTCCTTGCTCCGATTCTGAGCAAGAGGCCTTAGCTTGCTTTAGACAGTTCCCTCACTATTAAACAACCACTTACTCACAAATGGATACACGACATGGATGACGATACAGCAGAAGACCCTGCCACAAACCCAGATGCCCATTTTGCCCCGCATTCACACTAGGACCAACAACGCAGGCCCTAATTAACATCATCCATGATGGCAAGGGAGCATTCACTTGCTCATCCTCCTGCACCATCCATGCCATCCTTGGTTGGGAATGCCCCTCTCTGTTCTACATTGGACTAACAATCACTCTCTGTGTCAGCAGATGCATGGACAGCACTCTGATGGCAGAAGTGGCAGAATCCCAAAAGAGGTGGCAGGGTGTTTCATCTTGCTTGCTCATTCATCCCCTAAGTTGTAGAAGAAAAACAGTTAGAAACAAAGATAGAAAAGAGAAATACCTAGACTTCACAAGTTGGCATCTTTTTGTATAGTTATGAACAGAGATGATGTGAGGTTTTTGATTTTCCATTATACATTTGTTAATGTGGGGTCATATCTCACTGACATGACATAAAAGAATTCTCTTCCATCAAGGGAAGTGAGTTTTGAGTAAGAGGATGTGTTGCTTACCTCAAAACAAAGGTATGTTTAACAGATCTGTTAGGATATGTTCTTCTGGAAAGTTTATTCTTATCAAATTCTGATAATTCTACGGCACTGACCCCGCCTATGCTACTGTGTAACTCCTTCAGTACCTCTGGCTTTTATTTGACCTCTATCAGTGCATCCTAAGTGGACTGAAATTAATGAAAGCACATTCTAAAATAAAGTAGTTAGTGTCAAAAGTGCTGGTAGATTCCTTTTCCTTCCCTTTAATGCACATAGACAGACAATAAAGAGAGGGACACAGGATGCGTATGTCCGCCCACAGTTTTATCTCCACCCACAGTGAACAATCTCTTTGTACAGCATGGACTTCCCTCACTTGTAGAAAAGCAGGAAAAGTTTTTTTTTTTTAGCATGCAAGCAGCTAGGGTACCATGTAAGACCACTGGCTGATAATTAGTCTCAAGGGTTCAGTAGTGAAACCTAGAATTTTGGCATTCTGGAAAATCCTGTTCTTGCAGCATTCAGAATTGTGGTATTGTTCTTCTGTGAGTGAGGTGCTAAATGCCCACACAGTTACTCTCCACTATTCTGGAAGGATGATAACTATCCTCTGATTTATAAGTCAGTAAGGACAGGGTCATGTTCTAGCAGGAAGGGTGCTTTGTAAATGCAACCATGTAATGGGAGTAGTCTCAAAATACACCTCTCTGTTCTAAGCCAAACTTAATGAGCAAAGGTGCATTTGCACTGCATAGATCCCTTCCCTCACCAAGAAAATTCGGAGCAAGGCAACTTTGTTGTGCAGGATGAGAGAAGTCCCTGGAGCACCCAGAAGAAAGAATCTTGGGAAGATGCTCAACTGTGTAATTAGAGGAACTGAGCGACAAGTCTGTCAGCCATGGCTCCCTGTTTTATCTGAGATTGCTGTGGTCTCTGAGGGTCAATCCTGGTACATTCTCAAACCGATTCTGTAATCCTGGTTCCCAACCTCTGTTTCGACCAATGAGGGAGCCATTATGAACTATATATTGTGAACAGTGGGGTAGTAATTCTATCATTCTTTCACAATACCTAGAACATGGTAGAAACTGGGAAAGTACAGCATAAGCCCATTTGATCTATGTACTTTCGTCTGTCTGCTCCTCTCATTTACATGATATGAAATGTATGAATCTCAGAATATGAAAAGAAGCTTGACAGTGCCTGTAATTTTATGTCTAGGTGCACCAGTCTGTCGGCATGATATGTTATATGTTGGCACATGACATGGTTTCATACCTCAATAGTTCCCCACCTGCTGCAATTTAGACACATGCCTGTCCTCTGCAGTTAACTTAAAGGAACAGCAGCTCCAGACACATTGATAAAACTAAACCAAACAGTCTCCTTTACCTAGACACAGTACTATCTCACATGGATGTGAGATAGTACTGGATTAGCTTATTATATGATTGTGCATCACAGAATCCAGAGGACTTCAAGTCTTGTGGAGGTCATGATGTGGGCAGAAGGGGACCTCGATAATGGCTAGGATTGTTCCTCAAATGCCCTACTTAACATTGCTTGTATTTTCAATTGGACAGGTCTCTTCCCATCTCACATTACATTGCAGAATGCCTCTTAGTCCTCATTACTCTGGTCCTTAAGTAGAACTTATAGAACCAAGTCAGGATCAGAATCTTCCACCCTTGAACTCTGTTCTCCGGAGTCATAGTCCAACAGTCATACTACTACAGCACGCTGGCTACTTGTGTTCAATTTCATTTTGATTATTTTAGTCAGGCTTTCCTATTGCTAAAGTGATTATTAAATGTTCTTTCTTCCACCTGATATTAGCTAAGCTAGGGAACTTTTTAAGATATGAAATGACTTCAATGGGCAAGACATCATGAATTTTGGCTGCTTTTGGGTAAGTTTCTTTTAAAAACAATGGAAAAAGTTGGATAAAAAGTAACTGTTGTATGTGGCAGAGTTATATTGTGCATAAATACTACAGCTGTTCTCCATGGAGCAATTACATTGACACCAAAAAACCCCCAAGAGATGTCTAGGGGTGTAAAAATCTGATTGCTGTGAAAGGGATGGCAAAATAATAATGAAAATAGTTACAAAATTAATGAAAGTATTATATATCAAAGGAAAGCAGAAAATAGTTCAGAAGTACAACACATCTCTTCTTCCACTACAGTAATTTCAGAGCAAAAGTTGTGGAGCTATGTTAGAAGATAAACAATTGCAGGCAAAATTCTTTCAAAAGTAAATGTAGACCATTTCTATTTATCAAGATAGAGATGCGGAGAGTTTTTGGGACTGGAGTCAGCGTCATTGCTGAAAAACAAGTTGTTTAGTATGATGAAAAGAAAGCAGGATGATGAGTTGACCAGGCTCTCCCTAAAGAGGGAAAATGAGCTTTTAAATGGTAAATGAACATTTTAAAAGGTTATTATAGATATGGAAAAGTTGGGAAAAGGCAACCAAAATAGCCAAAGGATTGCATCAACTGTATTTCAGTGTGCGTTGTAAAATCTCACTTTATGACAAAAAGATGTGGGAGGAAAAGGTGAATCCTGGAACCCAACAAAGGATACCCAGTATTGAAGGCTGAGAGATTGAGGAATGATAAAGATAAGCACTCAGATAAAGTGTAGATTTCACTGCCACAAGGTGTACTAAAGACCACCATCCTAGATGACATTAGCAAAGATAGGCCGAATTGCTGGAGGACTATTTTCAGGTACATTTTTAGAAAACAGTAAGAGTGGAATATATTCTACGGCAACAACAACCTAGGTAATAATTTAGTTATAGAAAAAACAATGAGAAGGAAATAAATCCTAGACGAATGAGCAGCATTAAAAAAAATATACATTGGAAAAGAAAAGGAAAAATGTGAGAACCTGTGAAGCGAATACAGACGAGGTACAGTTAGAAAAGGAAGAGGGGGCTCGGAGGAGTACCTTTGCAAAGAGTCAGGGAATCAGGCTAGTCTGGGGAATAAACAGCCAAAGATGATTTCTCTCTTTAGGGGAGAAGGTCCCCCCATCCCAACTCCAAAGAACATAGGTAAACACGCTAAGAAACATGGAAAGCGAAAAGAAGGCTGGTTTCCTCCTTCCTAGAAAGCCTCAAGAAAGATGAAGCTTTTCCAGGAGCCGGTCTATTCTTAGAGTTAGAAAAGCGTTGCAATTCCAAACTAATTCTCTGTGGCTTGCTGAGGCAAAGATGAGATGAGAGAGAGAGAGAAGGAAGGGAAAAGGCAGCTCTTCATTTGGGAGGCCTCCTCACACAGAATCTTTGAAAACCTCCTGCAGTCCCCTTTAGACTCTTATTTAGACGCTTGTGTTCTCACTGAGTCTTTCTGCAGCAGGAGGATTCTTAACCAAGAGAATATGTCCTTAAGAACCCTTTTGACATGGCCCATGTAACTCTCTCTGAAGTCCATGTCCACAAGGTCAATAGCAGGATGGGACTTTGGTAACTCTTGGGAGACCTACCAGTAACTGGATCCTTCTCCCACTGCTCCTCCTGCTCTTAATATTAGCTTTGCTCCAATTGTACTTAGTAGCTCAGTGCCTTCCAACGGATAATTCTTAATGGGCTTGATTACACCGGAGTTTGGATAATCCACTTGTATCCAGTCATTTCCACGCGCACACACACACACACACACACCCCGAATATGGTTAGTGGTAGCTTTGAAATGCTTCCCATACCTGTGTGGTAACGCAGGTGTATGAGTGCGCTGTTCTTCTTCTCTTGGATGTGTAAAAGCAATGCGTTCTCTTTATCTGAAGGTCAGTTCCCAGCCGTATGAGGGAGGAGGGGATTCCCCCAGTCTAATCCAGCCTGGTGGGTTTTTCCCCTAAATCAGCTCTGCAGCTGACAGATCCCAAAAACGCTATGAGGTTCTAGAATAGTTACAAAGACAAAGAGTACCGGAGAGGTTGTCCGGAGGAAAATCTTTTGAAAGAGTCAGGTGTCAAGCCAGTCTGGGAAATGAATAGGGACAGATGGCTTCTCTCTTTATGGGAGAAGGTCCACCCATCCCAGTGAGAAAGAACCTCTCTTAACACTCTGAGGAACATGGAAGTTGAAAAGAAGGCTTGGTTCCTTATTCCTAAAACGCCGGTATACCGATTAAGATTTTCCTGGAAGCCCACTGTATTTGCTGTTAGAGAACTGGGGCAATTTCAAACTAATTCTCTGTAGCTTGAGGAGGCAATGATGAGAACAGAGCGAGTGAGAGGGAAGGGAAAAGGCCGCTCTTCATTTGGGAGGCCTGTTAATATGAAACTTGTATCCCTTGAAAACCTCCTGCTGTCCCCTGTGCGTTTTTCCTCTCGTTGGTGCGATCAGGAACTCGGTACAGTTTCAGACTGTTTCCCCGTTGCCTGGCCACACAGTTACTATGAATCAAGCCCCCAAACCGTCCTTTAAACGTTAGCCAGGCTTAAGGCCTCTTTGTGATGTTCATGTAGAATAAGATCTGTCTCTGCCTGTGTTGCGCACATCGGGGTGACTCAGACGCCTGCCTTCAAGGCTGGCGGACTCTCCTTCATGGAGATTTCTAAACGGAGGTTTGGTGGGCATCTCTCAGGCTTGCTGGACTCCCCGTCGAGGGGTTGGACTAGCAGAGCCTCGGGAACCCATCTAGCACAAGGATTCCGTAACTGGGACCTTGGCATCAGTCTCAGAGGGCACCAGCCTTAAGCGACTGCTTATGCCCAAGCAAAGAACTTAATAGAGATGGGGGTCTGGTGGCAACAGTATGCTACAAGCCCAAAGGCCTAGCTCGGCCCCCCAAAAGCCATGGATCCTGGGATCCACAGTGGAGGCTCCAAACTATTCCCCCACAACAACATCTACACCCTCTGCCCCCTCCTCGTGAGAGTTCTGTTGCTAGTCCGCCAGTGCAGCGCTGGGGGCAGTTGCCCCGGTCTCATCCAGCACGCTGTTCTTGAACGAGAAATCGGAAGGAGAAAGGCAGCTCTAACCGACGGGTCGCTGTTTGATCAGAAGGCGTAGACTCCTTGGACCTTTCTTCAGGGAGTGTGATTGGAGGAGGACCTTGCAGAAGAGAGAGGAGAGCAAGCTTGGTGCCAACGGCCCGGAACGTGACGGGGCGTGTCGTCCAAAGACCCGCGGGAAGCAGCGAAGAGCGTCCGGAAGAGACAGAAGAGGCGCCGCCGCCGCCAAGCAGCAGCTTTGAAGAGGGGAATCACTGCGAGCCCTTTTAAGGGCTACTTGGGCTACTGCTAAGCAGTAGCGCCAGAAAGAGCTGAAATCACTACAAGCCCTTTGAAGGGCTCCTTGAGCTGAAATCACTTGATTCCCCCTCGCCGCTCGGTCCCTGCAGAGAGTCTTGGATCCTTGGACCCCCACTTCCCTTACCTTGCAGCTCATTGGCAGACTAGCAACAGCGCTATTTTCACGGGGCAATTGATTTATTAATGTCACGGGTAGGCATCTGAGGAAAAAAAGTTTTTCTCGGCAATTTTGCCCACTCCCAGGGAACTGACCTTTGGGGAGACGTGTGTTGCTTTCACACCCACCCAGCAGCTTCACACACCTGTGAGTTTAGTCCCAGCCTTAGAATCCTGACTCTGCCATTAGAGGAAACGAGCTTGAGACCTACCAGCCGTGGCTCCCTGGATTTATGGGGATTGCTGTGGTCTTTAGGGCCCGTCCTGATACGTTTGGAGCCTCAAGCAGTAATCCTGGCCCCAGCTGCCCTTTGACCCGGTGAGAAAACCGTTGCAAGCTAGAGAATGAGATGAGTCAGATAGCAACCCTCACCTTCTCCCAGACTGCCTGCAGCTTAGTGGCAAATGGGAAAACATGGCTGAGCCCTCTCA